>LIEC01011043.1:38335-125134 GCA_001925005.1 Drosera capensis | reverse complement strand
GGGGGGGAATAAATGTGGTGGATAAGGATGAATGAGATTTGAGTGAATGAAGATGCTGAGGTGAAATAAGTTTCATGAGAATGTTGAAAATTATAATGAAATATCACTGTTTTTCATTCATTGATGTGATTTCGGCACGTGTGATGCAATTTTCGTCGAATTTGGATAGAAACACTACAGCCATTGTTCGTGGGGTTATATGCCTATTTCATTAGTTTGGGGATGTAAATGCAAATTCTAATCCCAAAAAAATAACATAATATAATTTATTATATATATATTGGATAAAAAGGGTTAAAAAGATGAGAGCATTTGTAATCAAATTCGACATGACAAAGGCGTTGGACTGGGTGGAATGATCCTTTGAGAAGGAGACAATGACGCATATGGGTTTCTCAGAGCATTGGATTGGCTCGGTTTTGAGAGGCATTTCTACAGTTATATTTTCGATTGAGACAATGACGCATATGGGTTTCTCAGTGCATTGGATTGGCTCGGTTTGAGAGGCATTTCTACAGTTACATATTCGATCCTCGTGTGTGGACGACCGACAGCCCCTTTCTCACCTTCTAGGGGTCTCCGACAAGGGATCCATTATCATCCTATCTTTTCATCATTTGTGCGGAAACTATCTCATTCTTATTGTAGGACTCTGGGATCAAATGAAAACTGGGTGGTCTCCGAGTCGGAAGGGCAGCTTCACGTATCAACCACCTATTGTTCGCTAATGACAGTCTCGTCATGGGTCGGGTCTTAGAATCTGAGGCTCTTGAGCTCCATCATATACTTGGGATTTACGAGGTGGCCTCAGGACAGAAGGTGAAAAGAGATAAGTCGATGATGTTTTTCTACCCTAATACTTCTCCTTCGGCCCGACATGCCTTTGTGAAGATTATGGGGATACCCAAAGCAACGGATCTTGGTGTTTATTTGGGAATTCCTTCTACTTGAGGAAGATCTAAAAAGGTGAATTTGTCCGGGGTAAAAGATAGAATGTGACGAGCTCTCCAAGGGTGGCAAGGGAAGATTTTATCTTTTGCTGGAAAAGAAGGTGATTCCTACGTTTATCCTGCCAGGTTTCCATCTTACGGACGATATGGTATCTGATTTTCAGAACATCTGTAATAGATATTCTTGGGGAGTAAAAGAAGGTGGCCATTTTCATTGGGTGTCTTGGGAACGTCTGTGTGCGCCTAAATCCTCTAGGGGTTTGGTTTTTGGTGAGTTCGGATGCTTCAATGATGCGATGCTTGCATAGCAACTTTGGAGGTTACTCCAAAATCCTAACTCACTGACAGCTCGGGTACTAAGGGCAAAATACTATCCTCGTTCCCTAGTCCTTGATGCTCAACTGGGCTCTAACCCATTGTATCTATGGCGAAGCCTCCGTTCAATTCGTTCCTTGTTATTCTTGGGTCTGGGAAGGCGGTTAGGCAGTGGGAATAACACCAGATTGTTTTTCGATCCTTGGGCCTTGAATACCCCCACTGGCTTTATTGTGCCCTTTCCTGGAGCTATTCCTTCAGATGCAAGGTAGGTTTGTTAATTGATCCGTTAACCAGGCCGTGGAGAATCGATTTCATCGAGGCCAATTTCGACTCAGATGTTGCCCAAGCAATTATTCAATCTCCATTTGGTCTAACAAATCTCCAATTTCGAGAGGACAGGTGAATTTTTGGTGAGGAGTGCATACAAAGGGGAATTCAGAACCATATTCTTGCAAGACAATAGAGGCTTTGGTGTCAACCCTCTATGGACCAATTGTGGATTCTGGAGGTGCCACAAGTTTCAGACAGACTTGAGGCACACATTAAACAGGAACACAAATTGCTACAAAAGCAAGGATTTGTCCTGCCAACAAAAGAAACAACCAGCTGGCCAGCACCAAGAGCTGCAACTAGAAGTCCAGTGGCAACAGCCACGGCTAGCAGCCTGCCAACAGCATCAACTCTCACACCTAACAATACAAGGATCCTAACCTTCTCATTCCCAGACAACAGTACAGCAAGTCCAGTGAGCTCACAGTGATCGAATCTTTGGCATTGCGAATGGGCCTTGACATGGCTAGATCAGCGGGGTTGGATGGGTTCATTTTGGAATGTGACTGCAGAGAAGTTGTGGGCATGAACTTGAACAGAAAAGGGAGATCTTTCATTCCAAGGTGCAATTGAAGCTGATTGTCTGCGACTTCTGGACACGTTCAAAGAGTTTTGTTGCTCTTGGATTAGTAGGGAGGCAAACCATGTAGCTCTTAGCCTCTTATATGGCCGAATGTATTAGTTTGGATGACTGGGATCATTGTCTCCCGTTCAGCATCCTTCAATTATGTAATTCGGATAAAGAGCAATAAAACCGCCCGCGATGGGTATGCTCTAAATGAAAAAAAAGTACCAAGTATTAAAGGCATGCATAGTTGTTCTCAAATTTTCACTATCAACAACCTCTATGTTTTCCTTTGAAACCCTCGCTTGCGATAAAAGAAATGTGAAACAAGAACAAAAGAGCGTTCAAGGCTAAACATACTTTGTTGTGTTGAGCCAGAAATTTCATTGTTTAATTCCCGTTGTTCATTGTTAATCCAGTTAGTCAATTGATAGCGACAAGATCTATCTCCTCTTGTTCTTGTTAAAGAACAGCGTGCAGTAGAATAGAAACCTGAACAAGAAGCCCCAAGCAATGGTAATATACAAGCAATTCCACTTGTTGAGATCCGTCACGTCCTGCTCCTTCAACAACGCGGGCCCATTGGTGACACAAGTTTGTGGTGTCAGAGGCACCCCTAGAGTCCCGCTGATACTATCGAGCAGTTTCTCTTTCACTACTTCGGACAACATCTTGAGGGGCGTGTTGTCGAAGATCTGAACACCTTTAACGAAACAGTTGTTGGGGTTCTGGAACTCGTTTTGCATAACTCCCTCGTAGGGGTATTTTACAAGGGATAGGTAGTGGAACCAGATCCAGTAGCGGGGGATCCGGTCCCGGTTGATGTAGAAGCCGCTGAAGAGGAGAAAATATGCTAGGATCCCGACCACGACGGTGTATCCTATCATCACGTGGGGAACTATTCCTGAGAGGAAGGACACAAACGAGTTCCCGGCCCAGAAGGAGGCAAGCGTGATGGCGAAGTAATATAGGTATCCCAAGAGGCCACCGTCGAGGCCTACTGCCCAAAAGGTGATGGCAGAGAAGGCAAGTGCAAGGAGGATTAGGGGCGGGATGGAGGTGATGGCATGAGAAACAACATAGGAGGATAGTCGATATGCGTTGTAAGCAGTCTCCCTCATGAATATGTATCTTTCTTGTAGGAAAACCGGGAGAGCATCCGCTGTGGTATAATATGTCGTTGACATGGCGAAAGCAAGGAATCCAAGCCGCTCTTGAACACCTTTCGGGGAATTGTCCAGGCGCCAGAAGATGGTCGCCAGTAGGAACCCTGTTACCATGACAGTAGCCAGTCGGGTCCCGAACAACTCAGGCATCCGACAGGAGTTTTTGATGGATCGTTTAGACAAAGCGATCAGCTCCACCCAGAACGGGTTTGCAAAGGTAGGGACCAGCAACGCCGTTGAGTTGATGTTGCTGGTCTCTCCTCCGGGAACTAGCTTTCCCCTCGATATGCTGGCGCTGATGGCCTCCTTCAGTGACAGACCTTGAAAATAATCCTCACGGGAGTCATCACCCTTGTCCCTGCTCTTCCACTTCCCATTGAACTCGACGAGTCCTGTAGTACCCCCTTCAGACTCCTGGAGCTCACGGATCAAGTCCAGGGCAAACTCTGTCGGGTTCTCATTTTCAGGTATTGGGTACCCGAATTCCGCAAAATAAGGGTACAGGTTGCAAGGAGGTCCACTATAAACCATTTTACCCCTCGAGAGGAAGATAAGACGATCAAGGAGTCCAAGGATCCGATAACTCGGCTGGTGAATCGACATCACGACAAGACTCCCGCTCTGAGCGATCCTCTGCAGCACGTTCACGACCATGAAGGCACTAGTAGAATCCAAACCAGAGGTCGGCTCATCCAGGAACAAGATAATCGGATCATGAATTATATCAATTCCAATCGACACCCTTCGCCTTTCTCCTCCCGACACACCACGATGCCCCTCGTCCCCAATCACAGTCTTCGATGCGTTCCTAAGGCCAAGCTGATCGATCAACTGTTGTACTCGGGCCTTCTTCTTGGACCGGGACACGGTCCTCGGGAGTCTGAACTCGGCGGAGAACATGAGTGTCTCTTCCACAGTCAGCATAGGGAAGAGCAGATCATCCTGCATAACATAAGCGGAAATCATCTTCAGTAACCGTGACTCCAACGTCTCCCCGTTGAGCATCACCGATCCCTTGAGACTCCCCTTCGCGATCCTGTTGGCTAACGCATCAATCAGTGTCGATTTCCCTGACCCGCTGGCTCCTAAAACGGCAAGTATCTCTCCATTCCTCGCCTCGCCTGAGATATCACTTAGCAAAGTCTTCGTCTTGCTTTGTGCCTGCTCATCAGATGACGAGGACGACCTCTTTTTATGTGTGACTTTGATGCTGTAACTTAGATTCGAGAACTTGAGTACAAAAGGGAGCGGCGGCTGTGGTGGAGGAGTTGTCACAAGGATGTCGCCCATCTCGATCACGTCGTGTGCTTGGGAGTTGCATAGGAGGTGCCTGACCACGGGGGTGGCAGTCGGGGTTGGTTCGACAGGGTGTCTCCAATTGCGAGGATCCGAGTAGGAGTCATCGACCTCAAATGAACGAGACATTGGCGGGAGTATTAGTTTCTGATGGTTTGTTCTGGTATCAAGATTTGGGTCGTTTGTATAACTTATAAGTTTGATTAGATGAAATGGTTTGGTTTTCCGAGTATGAAAGCACTTGAGTTAATATAAATAGTAGGGCTGCCGTTTAGGGAATTGAATGTTGGAAGAGGTTGGGGTTGGGCTATGGGACTAGAAGGTCATAAGAAATAATTTTCGGACACTGTATCATTACGACAAAATGTTGTTTGGCGTCCAAAAATTGTTGTTCACGTCGTCATAGCACCTTTTTTTTTTTTTCTTTTTTGAAGTGACGTGGTCATAGTACTTATTTGCCTTAAAAGAGATGGAATAGTTGAATTACAATGATCTAATGCTAATTGCTTTCCGCTGAGCATGAATTGGTGCCTCGCGTTCTAGACCAAGAATGCAAACGATAGTAATATATCACACAACCAGTATCAATTTTTACTCTGTACTTATTTTATTCTTGTCACGTAGAGTTGGTTTACTTATAACTCGTTGTTTTTCTAACTCTAAGATCAGGGTTCGATATCTGATGATTTTTTTTTTGTGTTTCTAGTAGTATTAAAAGTTGAAAATAAAAGAAAAAGAGATGAATTTGTACACTTTGAAAAAAAAAATACTCTAATGAATTTGTTCCCTCACTACTTGAATATTTCTTGCTTGAATATTTTGGCTGACCAAACCTTAAGTCTTAATTTGTAGGGAAGAGAACAAATCCTGCACGTGACTATGGTAACTACTACGAGTAGTAATTAAATTCAGAGTACTTTTACTAGTCCAAGTCTAATACTAGTTCATAAAACCTCATGCACATGATTTACATGCTAATATATGATCAGGTATCCTCACCAATGTATATAAACGTGTTTATCACATAAGTGCAGACTGTGTATGGATTCCGTCTAGGAATAACTTAAATGAAAACAGGCAGAGCACCCTTGAAATCTATCAAAGGTTTATTTTAATTTAGTTACCCTAAGTATTCAAACAAACGATAGCATACCAAGCATTTATTGTTATATATCGTACGTGTTAGATTATGAACAGAAATTTGCAATATTTAAATGAAATTCGATCTCATTATACAGGAATCACATATTTCCGTTCTAGTTAGGTTAATATAATGGCTCTATATTTTACATGGTCCATGAGTGTAAACGTTTTTTTAGGAAAACAAGTCTTGAGTTGCAACCCCCCATTGAAGAAAATATATAATGGGAGAGATATGATCACATTTGTGGATCCATCCCAACTCGATTTAGAAATGAATACTTTCATTAAAAAAAAAAAAAAATGTATATCTAAAGAAAGTTCAGAGTTTGATTTTGGATACTGTATCCTCTTCTATTTGCTTTAAATTGAGCGCTGTGATTGAATTGTGGTGATCAGACATGAAATTATCCGGGTATCAAGTGAAAGGCTCTTGATAATATGTTTTCACTTTGATTAGAGTTTAAAATCTGATTATTAAGATTAGGTCCAGGAGATAGGGGGATGAAATAATTACTCACATCGCCAAAGGTGTTCATCTTTTTGTACAGAATATTTAGTTAATCATAATCAAGTCATCGCACTTCTGAAGTGAAAATAAAAACATCATAAGACTACAAGTAGCTTTAAACTTTTGTCGATTCTATGAACAAGCCTATGACAAGATTCAAACTTACGAGAAAAAAAGAAAGAGAAAAACAAGCATGCTATCGTTATAAGAACGATAAGTACATAATAAAATGTATGATTAAGAAAACCCGACTTGAAAAAATTACACGATTAGAACTTTACATCACTTGATAGGGCGACCTTATGTTACATTTAAAGCTAAACCTACTTTTTTGTGTCATTACTAAGGCACCAAATTCAAC
The DNA here is from genome assembly GCA_001925005.1 of Drosera capensis. Lineage (NCBI taxonomy): Eukaryota > Viridiplantae > Streptophyta > Magnoliopsida > Caryophyllales > Droseraceae > Drosera > Drosera capensis. The sequence goes on along the minus strand of LIEC01011043.1, from coordinate 118,497 downwards.
GAAAGAACAGAGTGCTAGCAAGCATGCTGGATCTATTTATCCATGCATATCTTGTTCGTATATCTCGTCCGGCTAGGATTTCTTCCCTCTTCCACAAGGAAAGCATAATGCCTATGAGTTCTACTAATTATAATAGGACGGAATGTTGTTGCCGAATGCCAACACCAACTGGCCGGGACCTTTCGAGATATAGATGTAAATTAAAGGATTACATTGGATCAAGTTTAGTTATCATGTATTAACGATAAAAAAACATAAGCTACGTATGCGAGATTGAGCTAATCTAACATATCTTAATGGGACAAACCTCTTTATATGGAATTCGGCGTATGAGATTTTTAGAAACATGATCGATAATCTAGAATTTGATGATTGGGGCAATGACATGAAACCATTCTTTTGAATCCCAAACATGTTCATCGAAAACAAAAGGTGAAGTTCCGGGTGTCCAAAATGCCCATAGATTTTGTCCCTATCGTGTAACCTAATTATATCTAAGAAGCATGACATAGAATCCAGGTAAATGATGATCATAGAAAGAAAAGTGTGAGGTAGCTAAATTTTTTGCTCTTGAAATGCACAATTGAGTAATGGTATTCTACCTCCTCGATGAAAAAGGATGAATATTAAAACACTCATGTAGTTTTTACGTAAAACCTTCGCTTGTCATTTTTGAGTCTTTTATTCAGCATTTTTAGCTAAATTTCAATTCTTGGACAAGGATCACTACAAAAATACATGTATTTTGACACCACAAATTTTAGCCGCAAAACAACAATTTAGGTCTCAAAAATGGTTTTGCGATTGAATTCGTTATAGAAAAAATGGTTGCAAAAAACTTTGTCGTAGATTGATTTAGCGATCGAAACAATCTCAAGTTAATGACAAAAATGCAACAGACATAAACGTGATGACTGAAAAAAGAAAATTGACAATAGATTTAAGTTTAGCGACAAAACCTAATTTCGGTCGCAGATTAGCGATCAAAATGGTCATAACTTCTTATTCCCTGGACTACAAAATTTGCAACCATTCATTCACTATTCTACAACCATTCTGTAATGTGCGACCATAAACACCACCATCTGGGATCAATAACTGGCTAGTTTTCCTTTTTTTTTCCTATTACATACAATTTCTGATTCCAATGACAAAAACTCGTCACATATAAACCAAACATTCACAAAAATACCAAATTCTCCCCTGAAACGCCATCCATCCATCTACAATACATACTGTTAGAATATATTATTATTATATTAGTAATATGGTCGTCGGAATATGACCGTTGTAACAACATATTCCGTAGCATATTTTCAATCATAAATCCTATAAATATAGGAATCTTGTAATCACTTTAATACAACTATTATATCGATGTAGTCTTTATCATGATATCAGAGCCGAGATCCCTCACGAACTATCGACATCATCCGTCGACCACGACGCGTGACCATTAACCACCTTCTCCCCTTATCGTCTAACATTGTCGGAAAAATCCGACCACCAATCTTCCGCCAGCACGAGAGATCTGACCCAATCTCGCCACCACGAGAGATCTATTTTCAAACATCTGCCAGCCTAGATCTGGCCCCGCTGCCCATTTACAGTCGTCTCCCCCGTCGCATATGAGGAAATCACCTCAGATCTGAGAAATCATGGATCTTCAGATCTGGGCAGCTTCTCCAAAACCTTCGACTTCGGAATCATCTCGCCGCCGGAGCAGCCACCACGAGACAGCAGCTTAACAAAACAAGGAATGTGAACACTCCTCCCTCGGCTCCGCCTTCTTCTCCGACCCAAGCAGCCCCAAACCGTGTATCGTCCCTCGCCAGTATTCTGCCATCAAAATCTCTCAGATCTGGCCATTTCGCCGACACCAGGCTGCCATCAAAATCTCTCCGACACCAGGCTTTTGCCGCCACCACTTTCCGGCCATCGTACCCCGGACACCAAGCTCTCACTTTCCGTACCCCAGCCATCGTACCACTCGTTGGGCCGACGAGCAGCACCAACGACGGCGACCTCTCCTCAGATCTGGGTATGAGGCCAGGCGAGGTGGAGGGGAGGAATGCTGCCATCTAGTTGTTTCAGTGTTCAGGGGAGGAATGCTTGTGTCGCAGTCAGGTGGCTTCTTTCTGATTGAATTTGGAGTTTCCAGTTAATACTGCCGCACTTTACTGTCGGAAGTGTAGTTTGATAGCATTTTGCTGTCCTAAGTTGTGGTCTCTCCAGCTTCATTTCCTGACCTTTGCTACGTCGGACTTTAATCAGTCTTCTACTACGATGGAAGAGGAGGGGTGGTGAACGGAAGTGAAGGGGTTTGGGAAGCAGCAGAAGTGGGGTGAGGAGAGGAAGATGGCGGCGATCCTGTCAAGGAAGAAATTCTTCGCCTTTCATCATCATTTGAAGGAGATTTGCTGGTTGCGGTGATGAGAGGGGTTTGGTGACGATGAGTTATAAAACTTCACATCTCACTGATATCAGGAGCAAGAAAGAGGATCAACTTTGATCTGCCGGATGTGAGTTATGAAACCAATTCCTTGCCGTTGCTCCTGATACCAGTGAGACGTGAGGTTTTATAACTCACATCTAGCAGATCAAAGTTGGTCTTCGCTCTTGCTCCTGATATCAGTGAGACGTGAGGTTTTATAACTCACATCCGGTAGATCAAAATCGGCCCTTGTCGTTGCTCTTGATATCAGTGAGATGTTAGGATATATTAGGATATATTATTATTATATTAGTAATATGGTCGTTGTAATATGACCGTTATAACGGCATATTCCGTAGCATATTTCCGATCATAAGTCCTATAAATATAGGAATCTTGTAATCACTTTAATACAATTATTATATCGATGTAGTCTTTATCACATACACAAAACACAATTCACCAAATTCTCCTAAGAAGCCAACTTCCACAAAACACAAATTCTCCCACAAACAAACATCAAAACGTCACCCAAATCAGCCTAAAATTAAATTGTTTCATATCATTAGCATAAACTGAACCCTACAATCTGCTCTAAAAAAGAGCTGTAGGTGATAGTAGATTGCAAGAATGGTCTAGTTGAAGATCAAAAGGATTCATCCCCCATTGTTGCGTCATCTGTGCCATATTCTCCATCGTGGCATTCAGACGAGCCCCCTCACCATCAAGCGTAAACATATAGGACCGCTCGATAGATGTAGAAACTCTGATCCTCGAGGAATGGACCTTCTTCGAATAATAGACTAAGAAGACTAAGCAGAGACCATATACGTATACCCTCTTATAGCCTACTGTTTCTAGATACGTGTGACTCTTCAAGACTCTCTCTTGAGCCTAGGTCAGGTGTGTGTCGGGCTCCTGTATGGCCAAGAACTCCTCAATTACCTCTTTCTCGAGCTATATACTACTTGTATAACAAAAGATAGCAATTTTTAAAAAATAATAATAAGATAATTTTTCAAAAAACAATTAAATAAACTGAAACAAGTGAATTGGATCATAAGAAAATAACTAAAATTTATAAACATGACAGGAGACACTCTTTTTCTTATGTCATCACATAGCTATATCTTATCACCGGAGCTCAGTGCATGGCCTTTCTTTTTATGCATAAATTCCAAGACCTTATGCTCATTTGACCTCGTCTTCAGCTACTCAACCAATAAAAATATATTGAACAGTAAAAACTGAGATCCTTTTCAAAATAGATATTTCAGAAAAGCAAACTTAAATATACATCGAAGGATATAAAAAGTTACTTACCAATGTCTTGGTCACATGGACTATAAACACAAATCCTTGCCCGTGCTTCGGGTGGCCCCTTTTCTTTTGTTCTTTTGTGCTTGCTTTAATTGGGTGCAAAATTTTGGAGATTTCAACTGGTCATCAACGTCTCCCTTGAAGCATCATCAACCCATCTGGCCTTCTTCCCCGCAGCAAATGTGGCCTTTAGCTTGTGTATAATGTCCTTGGAGCGAGCCCTTATCTTGTCCTCCAATTCCGTCTCTACAAGCTCCGTAATCTCATGCTTCCACCAATACAGATCTTGTACCATTGAAATAATAGATATGTGAAAAACAAACAGAGATCAATAAAATGGGTCAAAAAACTTTATCTATTTCAAAAAGTTCAAGGAGAATTCAAAATACTCTAGAACATCCCCATATTTTCTTCCTCGTCCATGAAAGCACGACCTTCAAACGTGTCCATGAATCTTGAAATTAGCTCTCAAGCGAAACGACACAGATGGACACCACGTTATGATCACGAAACCTAAAATACAAATAAAATTTAAAATGTAATAGAGAGAGATACAAAAATTAAATTAAATTAAAGTCTAAGTTTTACCTTTAAATTCAAAATAAATACATACCATAGTTCATCTAAATCTAACACCAATTGAAGCCTGCCACCCAGAGCAGAGGAACGTGATGATGACGGATGAAGAGAAATGGATGGTAGAGAATCAGATGATATGAAAGGACAAATAATAGGAGATACGGACTCTTGACGAGCCGATGAGAAATCGGGCAGAGGCTCTTGCTCATCGATGCACTCATCCTCAAAGTCAGGCTCACAACCTCTGTCGTGGAAACTAAATTGTGACATACTATGATTGCCACCAGGACTCTTGCTTACAATTTTGAGATAAGTATCTATATGAAAATTTTTAAAAACAAATAAAAGAAAGAAAATGGAGCATATGAGATCTTGAATCGACTTCTTATCTTGGCCTCTAGAATCCCTAAAACCCATAAAACCTCTAATATCTATATTTATTTTTTACAATTATTTCTATGAAAAGAAAACACAATAATTGATGAATATGTAATGAATTGCATCTATTACACATTTACCTCTATTACCATCGCTCGAGCCCGATCCCCTAAAGAATTTACATGCAGACATATACAAGAACAGAAAACATTTGTAAAATATAAATGCTCGAATAAGAAGTAATACATCTTTCACATAAAACTTTGTAATATCTATCTTAATTACTAATGATTTTTTCATGAATTTAATGTAAAAAGATCTTTCAAAAGCCTAAAATTTGTCTAATCCAAAAACTATTAACCATTTTACTCATCTCCTCCACCTCCTCCTCCATCTCTTCACCAGTATCAACTTACTTTTCATCCTCATCCTCTTCACATTTTTATCATCATGGCCAAACTCAGGTTCCAATGTGAGATCATTGTATCGCCAATATCTTACTAAAAGCCATCTCTTTATTTTGAGCATCAATCATCCCTCAGGCTTTGATTCTGAACACGGTCCACCATTGAACTCTGACATTAATGAGACCTGGTTATGGAGCATAACACACTTACTGAGCTTGATTTGTTAAGATGAATGGATGCTAACCCTCTTGATTTTACTTTGTATTATCAATCTCAAGTAGTTGATACCTCTCATGCATATTCATTTCCCTATTTGAGTCAAACCAATCACATTTTAAGAGAATCGTTTGACGTGATCTTTTATCCTAACATATTGCAAATCCAATATCTCTTTAAGGATTCCATAGTAATCCTTCTTACCATTGTCTTTAACACATACGTCATAATTCTGAGTGGCTTTAGTGGATCCATATGCATAAGTGTTAAACAAATACCGATTGATATAATATTGAGGATACATATACACTTGTATGGCTGGTCGTGTTCTAAGGGTAAGGATCATCTTATTGGGAACATCGATTGATAAAATCTGAATCCAAGATAAAGGTATCTATTGAGTTAATTTCCTTTGTTTAGTATCGTTTCTTTTATATTTTAATTTAGTTTTGCGTTTCCTTTTGGATTTTATAAGGTCCCATAACCTATCCTTCAACAAAATAATATGAACGAGAAAAACTCAAGTGGGATGCCAGTTAAGGAAGTGATGAAAATGATGGTTAAATCACAAACAAAAACAACTCGTGAGTTAAACAACTCTATTGCTAATTTTGTAGAAACGAACTGAATCGAGTATCCATAATATTGAAAGTGAATTCTTGATTATCTAATCAATTGTCTGCTCAATCGCTTAATGCTCGTGAGAATGTGAAGTCCAATACTCTACAAGATAATGATATTTGGAGTGATTTAAGCGGAGTCAAAGTCAAGATCCTTGAGTCTTTTCAATCCTTGCATAATTGATGATGACAAAGTAGATGATTGCGTGTTTTTCTTGAAAGTCTCGAACAATGTTAAGTCAATATCAGTATATAAAACTTTTTCTTAGACAACTAGAAGCTACAAATATAAGTGAATAGGGGATTGAAATAGAGGAATAATAGACTCACTTTTACATCTTACTGCAAACAAACCAGACATCCAATACTCAGTTTGTGTATGTGCAAGATATCAATCTGATCCCAAAGAATCTCATTACATTACAGTAAAAACAATCATAAGATATCTCAAAGAAACTCCAGATATGGATATATGGTATCCTAGGAAATCATATTTTACACTAATAGGCTACTCAGATGCAGGCTTTGTAAGGTATAGAGTTGATAGGAAAAATATAAATGGATCATGTCAATTTCTTGATGAAAGACTGATTTCATGATTCAGCAAGAAGTAGGCCACAATGTCAATCTATACCGTAGAAATAGAATACATAGCTACAAAAAATTGTTTTTCACAAGTATTATGGATGAGGTCACAACTTGTAAAGTACGGTAAAATATTCTTTAAAACTCCAATATTTTGTGATAACATGTGTGTAATGAAAATTTCAGAAAATCCATTTTTTCATGCCATGACCAAGCATATTGATGTCGGATATCATTTTATCAGTGATCATGTGCAAAAAGGTCATATTAAATTAGAATATATTCCAACGGGAAAAAAAAACAAATTGCAGATATTTTTACAAAGCCTCTTGATGAGAACAAATTTATTCAATTGCGAGGTGAATTGTGTATGATTGACTTGACTTAGTAAAATGGCTAAAATGCTCTAGTGCTTTACTACACATGTGGAATGCAGACCAGCATTATTCTTACTCTACTTTATTTTTATTTTTGGAAAGAGGTAACTTTTTAAAATTGATTGACTGAATCATTGACTGAATCTGCGCAACGACTAGTTATTAAATGACAACGGTGACTTTTTCAAAGAGTATAAGTTTGAAAAAAATTTCAACCAAGAATACTCACCCTCTTACTCTAAGCATTCTAATACTCTTTCTCTCTCTTGTGCTCTACAGCAAACCCTAGTTTGCAAATTCTGAGAACTAACTTTCACGAAATTGGAAATTCTCTTTGACTTCATTCAAAATTGTTCAACATCAGATCTAACACTCCTCTAAAGAACGACAAATCTAAAGAGCAACGAAGCCCAACAAGAAGAGCGAAAATGCAGACCTGAGTAGTTTTTGATTTTAAGACATTGAGGAATGAATAAAATAAAGTGAAAGAAATATCCGAGCTGATTTAGGACACAGGTGTCAAGCACTTCTATGTGAAAATCAATAGAATATACTACGAAGAGGTACTTGACTTCATCGAAAAGGAAAAAGTTATAGAGAGCTTTCATTACATCACATACACATCAAGTAGATGAATTGAGATTAGCATCAGTCCAAGTGATTTTGAACAGCTCTTCAAAGTTCTAAACTAAGGACCCGGAGCTATACCAATCTCTGAGGTAAATGATGGGAGACATGTAATGCTAAGAGAATACAAACGAAAGAAGGAATATGGACAATAAAGAAGTATTTGTCCAAAACGCACAAACTACTTATAGAGGTAGTCTAGAAGGTGATCATGTCAAGGGAATTCTTAAAAGATCAGATCACCTCTGATATGCAAAAAATAATGTGTGCAATCCTCAGCAAACACAAACTCAACTGGGCCAAGCTGAAGTCAGTAGACAAGACTCGCATCAAGGAGAGGAAAAAATGGAAATTGAGACTTGGAATCTCATTTATGAATTCATTTGTCATGTGATTCATGAATTGGCCAAAGCAGTAAAGGAGAGACAATCTTTGTTTGGAAGGGTTATTAGCATAATTCTCAAAGAAAAATTCAAGCTTTCTGATAATAATGGAAGGCCATGGACTGTAGCTTACCTGATCAATGTCCGAAAGATTGGGAAGAAGTCAATAGGTTTCTCAAAGAAACCAGCAGCAATGTAGAGTACAACAAAAGCTATAGTTCAGCCTGACAAGAGGAAGCCTTAAAAGGCCAAAGGCCACATGATCAAGAAAGCACCAAAAGCCAAACCGAAGCAGAAAAAGGAGACAAGGAGAAAGATTGTCCTGCAGACCTCAGAAGAGGAAAAAATATCGGAGCTCCCTACCGCACAGCCTACAAAAATGTAGAAAAAAGCACAGTCTGTACTAACATAAGAGCAAACTGAACCAACAACTGTAGCAATAATTGAGACATCATCCTCGAAGACCTTACCACCAAAGGAGCCAAAGATTGTAGCACTTAATGACACAAATATAGCACCGAAGTACCTAAAGGCTGGTGATGATGAAAATGTTTAGAAGATGTAGAATTCTAGGGATTAGGAATGGACAGAGCTGCGAAATTCATCGCAGGGCCGATGTAGAACCTTACTTTCTATGTCTTAGATTTTGTTGGTACCATAGTTGTCATTTGTTTTGAGAGAGAAAGAATTAGGTTCGTTTGTAGATGAGAGTTTGAGAATTTAAAAGAGTAAAATCTCCATCCTATTTTCCCCAATCCCTTATATAGTCTCTAAAAATAATCAATTAGGTTAGATTTGTATACACTCAAAGAATTTCAATACTTCAAAATTCTGAAAGGTGGGAAATAAAGGTTTGTGTCTTTTCCATAAAATCACTCATTATGACAGAGTTTATGATAGGTTTTGGGGCGGCACATGCACTTTGGACATAATGAGTAGTCTTTCAATCAATCAACTCTTCGAATCCCCCACTCACTTTGCATGCATTCTTTGATTAATTCAATTACACTTAAATCCAAAAACACTCAATTAAACTCATTCACATGCCACCACAGAACATAAACATCTAGTGGATTCAACTTTGATTTATTAATTCAATTGCTCAACACGAATTAAATTCAATCATCCATCACCTAACTAGAAGTCATCAGTTAGATTTCTCCCTCTCAATCAATGCATTCAGATAATTTGAAAGGATTCAAGCACTTAGGCAATTAGATATATGAGTTATAATAGATGTTTCCCATGTACAATATGCACTCCTTTGCACATGAATTTAATCAAATTAGATGAACATGCCTGATCTTTAGAAGAGTTCTCATCAGATGAGCTCGCATCAGAATTGTTGTTCATCAAAGTTGTACACAAATAGAGGAATCCGATTACTCATCGAGAGTGATTAAACCTAGTTTCTCACAAATAAAAATATACATTTTCTCATCTAAGGGTATTATAAAGATATCTGCTAACTGTTCATTAGTTGGGATAAAATGTAGTGATATATTTTCTTTTTGAGCATTATCTCTAATAAAGTGATGACGAAAATCTATATTTTTAGTACGTGAATGAAAAACAGGATTCTCGAAAATAGCAATGACAGAAGTACTACTATAGTAAATGGGACAATATTTGAAGTCAAGGCCATAGTCAGATAGTTATGACTTCATCCATAGTATTTGAGCAAAATAGCTTTCAATAGCCACATATTCAGCCTCAGTAGTAGATCTAGTGACTAAATTATGCTTTTTGCTAAACCAAGATACCAGACTATGTCCAAAGAATTGAGATGTGTCACTTAATGCTTTTTCTATCAATTTTAATTACAAAATAAGAATCAAAAAATCCAATAATCTCCGAAATAGGAAGATTAGCTAACTAGATACTCATGTTGGGGGGTTTTCTTAAGATATCTCATAATCCTCTTAGTTATAGTCAGATGAGATTTTTTAGGATCTCATTGAAACCTTGCACATAAACACACAAAAAATATTATATCAGGTCTGTTAGCAGTCAGATAGAGAAGTGAACTCATAAAGGCACTCTTTATGTCCATCTAATATACTTTCATGGAACTTGAGGCCGCATATCCCAGAAATATTAGGTTTGCTTTTAATCTGGCAGCTAGTGCAAAGGTATCATCAAAGTTAGTGCCTTCCTCTTGAGAATAGCCTTGAGCAACTAGTCCGACATTGTTCCTTATGATAACTCCTTCTTCGTCCATTTTGTTCCTGTAGATCCACGTTGTACCAATGAATGGATGGTCTGTAGGTTGAGGCACCAGATTTTAGACATTTAGTCTGGTTAATTGGTTTAACTCTTCTTGCATTGCATTTATCTAATTTGGGTTTGTTGGTGCTTCAGACACGTTTTTAAGCTCCACTTCGATAGAAAGGAAGAGACTAGGCATTCATTTTTTGTTGCAGATCTCATCTTCATTGCTATGTCCTTGTCTCTAATTATCAAATCAGTAGAGTGAGGCTTTGCCTATCTGGCTCTGACACCATGCTTGGGGCTTCTGAAGGCATAGGATCTTCAGACATTGTAGGACAAGGTTGGTCTGATTGTTTTGGTACTAGATTTGATAATGGTTCTGTACTAGTAGTCTCTGTTGTCATACTTTGTTTGTCTGATGTGTTTGTTGAGATCTCATCTATATGATTCATGTCTGTCTATTCAGCATTCTTTGACAATGTATCAATTTGCACACATTCTTCATTAAACACGTAAGCTTCTCTTTGCGAAGGAGTATTAGTTTCATCAAAAGAAACATGAACAGACTCTTTCATAGTCTCAGTCGACTTATTATATATTCTAAAAGCCTTACTTATAACAGAGTGGCTTCATCAGACTTAGCATCAAATTTATGTAGATAATTTTTATTATTATCATGCATATAACATTTGCAATCAAAAATATGAAAATAGCCAAGGTTTTGAATTCTTCCTTTCCATAGCTCATAAGGCGTCTTATGAAATGCCTTATGGATCAAAGTGCGATTCTGAACATAGCATGCTGTATTTATAGCTTCAGTCTAGAACATCATTGGAAGATTAGCTTCAAGTAGCATTGATCTGCTATGTTCTATCAGAGTTTGGTTCTTTCTCTCCGCTACCCTATTTTGTTGAGGGGTTCAATGGGAAAAGAAGTTGTGTTGAATCCCATGGTTATCTTTATATTGCTCAACTTCTCTTCTATAGAATTTAGTACCACGATCACTTTTTATAGTGATCACATTTAATCCGTTTTCATTCTGAACCTGCCTCGAAAATCTTGAATAGAGAAAGAGAAGTAAAGTGTATCATGAATAGTATCAATTATGACAAAGATATACTTCTTCTTACCAAAGCTCAAGGTATCTATCGGACCACACAGATGCATATTAAGAAGCTGTAAAAGTTTAGAGCTAATATGATCAGGCTTACCCTTCAGACTAGACTTAGTCCGCTTGCTTGGTTGACAAGTCTTACAAACCTTACCCTTCTCATAGGATATTAATGATAGTCCCTTTTCAAGATTCTTAGAAGATAGTCTAGCCACTTTGTGTCTTCAGATTGCTTGCTCATTTGCATAAGTCAATCTACATAGGATAATTAAATTCGACCACATAGACGTCTCCTAGTCTTAGCTCTGGAAGCTCGATAGCATTGCTTAACGCTTTTTTCACTAGGCATAGATTACGGAGAACTATAGCCGTATGCCCCCTTGTCATAGAGTAGACTAATTGAGAGCAAATTATGTTGTAATCCTTCAACATATGCCACATTCCTGATGTGGCAGTACCTGTATCGAGAGTGCCCTAACTTCTGGACTTAGTAGTACTACTATGGGCAAACACAACTCGTGGCCTATTCTTTCTTGTGTAATCAGATAATAATAATTTATCACTAGTCATGTGTTTTAAGCATCCACTATACCGGTACCAGATTTGAGGTTGATGCCTCTGCAAGATAAATATTCATTTCACATATGGTCCCCATTTATCTTAGGTCGAGGAGGTTAGTCAAAAGGCTCAAAGGTACCCATATCCATTTCATTTTCAGGGTTGGATAGGTCCAGCAAGTATCAAAAGTATGAACAGGCTTATAGCACAGATAACATTTGTTAACACTGACTGGTCTGACAGGCTTTGGAGCCTTCCGTTGAGTCTGATCATGTCTCCCCCTTGGTTTAGGCCTTATAGTTGTCTGGGGATACTGAGTAGATCTCCCCTTTAGACGATGCTAAAAAGGTTTATAAAAGTCTTTGTCAGGCACCTTCTTAAGTTTAGACTAGTCAGGTGTAGATGGTTTGACATGGTCTATCTTTCCTTGAACAGACAAACTCGTGTATGGTATAGCATATATCTTTTTGATCAAGGTTATGAGTTCGACAAACTTTATGTGTGGGGCAATAGGGGGTTTAGTGGTTCTCTTAACAAATTCTTTAGGTGTAGGTTTATTCAATTTAACCTGTCCGGTGACCATACCCAATACTCTCTTCTGAGGTCCCATTGGAAGTAATATGGTCAAAGCATTTGGGCGAGTTCCATTATTTAATAGTGGCGGACAAGTTATCTTGCTCTTTTATCAGTTTACTTATTTGGCTCTTTTAGGTTTCTACAGTGTCTTTCAACTAGTCTACCTCTACCTTTAGCAAGTTAAAGGTACTCTCAGTTTCCTCACCAGACTCAATAAAACAATCTCTCTTTGAGATAAGTATCTCATGTTCAGCATAGAGTGTGTTATACATTTTAGAGCAATTAAGGAGCTCTTTGGAGAGATCTTTGACCAACTCACTCAAGTTAGACAGAGTAATAGAGGAATCAGAGAAATCATATACCTCGCGTATGTTGAATTCCTTCTTAGCCATCTGATAAACTTATTTATCATCAGATTCTGAATCTGATGATTCAGTGTCACTCCATGTTGAGACCTTGCTCTGCTTTTTAGTGGAGGTCTTTCTCTTGTCCTTAGATCTAAGACAGTTTGCCATGAAATGACCAGTGTAAGATCCAAGATTGAACCTACGAGGGGGGGGGGGGGTTGAATAGGTTGTTTTAAAAATTATTCAAACTTTTGATATGGAATACTAATTCTTTGCAAATCATTGTGCAATGGAGACCACGTAGGTAGTCTACAGATGATACTTGGTGGTCTGTAACAAAGAGTTCAAACTCTTTGAGTTTATCTCTGTTTAGTTGTGATGATTTGTTTCTAACGGTTCTAAGTATTAAGCAATAAAAGCAAGTAAAAGATACTGTATTTATACTGGTTCAGACACTCGTTATCAAGTGATAATCAAATTTTTTGTCCAGTATTCCCTTGGAGACCAGTGTAGTCAAACCAAGAGATGAGTATCACTATCTTCTTGTTTGTAGCTTACAAGAAACTTCTTTTTACAAGATATCTAACTTGTACAAAAGATGAAGGACCCAGATCCTTTACACAGATCCAATCTATTGGACTCCGCTGCAAGTTGTGTTATTCTGTAGACTTGACACCCTCTTTCACTATGATCTTCAAGAATTAGCACTCTTGAGTAATCTTTGAATTTGTGATTGCCTTTGCACGCTTGCTTCTCAATCTCATTCAACAGCATTACTTCAATGAGCATCAATGATTCCCTTTTATAGGCTCAGGAAATGAACCAAACAAATATGGTACTGTTTTTGATGTGACATTTTGCCACACGTGTCCCCCTACCATCTTATTTCTGATGTTGAGAGTCCACTTACTTCAGAATCTCGTACTATTGATGTCTATACCTCCAATCTTCGTTTGAATGACTTCACACCTCTGACCCTACCTTAGCAACCATCTCTACTGCAACTTCCAGTCTGCATCCAGTATTGTAAGACATAGTCTGCATTCTGCAACACTACTCTTCACCAAGTCACTGCTGTAACCTTAGTCTGCACTCAGATCATGCTTTGTTATGTTGGTCCTCGTCTGCAAGCTCAATCCCAGATCCTGAAGCATTTGAAGGTTTTTTGTTGCCCATAAATGCCTTAGCTGCTTATCCAAAAACCTCTGTAGTAGTATGTATCTGATGGCTCACATAATGTCCATCATTTGTAGCCGTCTTCTCCTCAGCATCCATTCTAGACTGTAAGTATTTAATTGTTTCTAACCTAAGCATTCTAACTATATTATGGCCAAAACATCTCAGTTTTTGTTCCATCAATTTTTATACAAATTGGAGGGATTGTAGATTCCTATTAATCTCCCCCTAAATTTATGCTAACAAAACTTATATGTAAAACAACAAGTTTACATCTTTTCTTACAACTCAGAAGAACATATTCTCTTGGACTCAGAACTCACTTCCTCCCTTGATGCCAACAACAAAAGAAGTCCCTGCAGACTACCTACAGACTATAAATAAAGCAGAATTCACCCAAGTTATAACACTTGACCTCACTCCTACTCAGATAGATGAAATCGTCATCGTGAAAAACGAAGCTGTGGAAACAAACCACCGTAAATAGAAGAGCAGATTACAGGAGACAATGCTCTCAAAGGCATCACTCTTGAAGACATTAATCAACACCTGATGAGTGATACTCCGTCTGAAGAGTAAGGGCAAACCGACCAATAATAGTGCAAACTAGGGCAAACCTACCATCTGTAGGTTTTCCTCAAGGCTTACTCTACAGTGGCACATCTTATGTTAAGATGACACCTCGAACTACAGCTAGAAGTCTGAGGTGAGCTCTTACACAAGTTAGAATGACACCAATCATTGAAAGGTCATCTTATACAGCAAGAATAGCAGCAGAGACTGAACCATCTGCACATCAAGAATCATCTTTATCAGAAACAACGGTTGAATACAGACTCAGGAAATTGGGTCAGGAAGTCCACAATATGCATCAATGGACAAGAGATGTATTTAAGAAACTCCTCAGCATCCTACAACTAGTTGCAAGGAAATTGAAAGATGAGAAAACAATCAAGACACATTACTTTGATGATTTCCAGGAAACTCTCTCCAATATAACAGAAGGGCTTGTAGATTAATTCCAAAGAGTTGATGCACTAAATCTTTAGCAGCATAGACTCAGTGCATCTAACCTAAATAAACTTCAAACATCATTGAAAGCAACTGAACAGCAGCTTTCAGAGTACATCCGCAATAATGACACCAGATTAGGATTGCTGGAAAACAATCTTCAACTGGAGACAACCAAAGCCACAATTGTTAAGCAGACCACCTCCTCTAAACTCAGAGCCCTGCGAACTACAATTGAAGCCCTCACATCGACACTTAATGCTAACAAAAAGGAGGAGAAGATCATAGAGTAAAGGAAAGAGGCAACACAAAGGTCTACAGAAAAAGCTACAGATAAGGAGAAAAATACAAAAGATCTCAAAAGAAGATCAACAGCTGTAGCAGAAGGGAAAAGGTCTGTAAAACGATCAAAGCCTCAAGGGGAAAGGACATCGAGCCATAGAACTCAGGGAGAGCAGCCCCACGAAGAAAGAAGAAGAAACCACAGAACATTAGTGGAATAGCCTCACAAGCGTAGCAGAGGAACAGCATCACAAGCGCAGCAAAGTTAGTGAGTATCACAGGTAAAGGTAAGTTTCTTTGCTGAAATAGTCTTATTTTTTTTAAAATCAATGTAATTAAGTTAGTAAGCTTGTTGTTTTACTTAGAAGTTTTGTTAGCATCAATTTAGGGGGAGATTGATAGAAATGTGCAATCCCTCCACTTGTATAGAAATTGATGAATAAAATTTAGGAGTATTAGCCATGATATTATTAGTGTGCTTAGGCTGAAAATTAGATAGGTAGCTGCAGTATAGGTCAGATGTTGGAGAGCATATGGTCACAAATGGAGAGCATATGGTCACAAATGAAGAGCATTGTGTGGGCCACCAAATACAGACTATTATAGAGGATTTTAGCTAAGTAACTAAGACATGCATGGACAACAAAAGACTTGTAAATGCTTGAGGATGTAGGATTGAACTTGCAGACGATGACCAATATAGATATGCAGGAACTGTATCGGATCTGGGTGTAGACGAGATTACAACAGGGACTGGGTGTAGACGAGGTCTCAATAGTACTGATTGCAGACTAAGGTGCAGCAGACTAGAGTTTAGAAGGGATGGTTGCTGAGGTTAGGTTAGAGGTATGAGGTTCAGAGTGTAACAGTACGAGGATCTGAAAAAGGTGAGCTATCAATATCAGTTCAGATTCACATGTGACCAGCTGTCATATCAAATATTGTACATAAGTCACGAGTTCATTCTCTCATCCTATAAAAAGGGATCGATGAAGCTTAGTGAGTAATGTTGTTGAATAATAGATTAAAGTGCAAGTTTGTAAAACAATCCAAGATTCAAAGATTACTCAAGTCAGCTAAACTGAGGAAAAAAAGAAGAAGAAGAGAGTTCACTAGTCTGCATAGAAACACAAAAGCTACAGCAGAGTCCATTGAAGGATCTATGCAAAGATCTAAGTTCTTAATCTTTTGACAAATTAGCTACCTTGTAAACGAGGTTATCTTTACAAATAAGGAGATAGTGAACTCACCTCTTGGATTGACTAAACTGGTCACCAAGGGAAGACTGGACTAAGCTCTCAATTATCAATTGATAACGAGTAAGTGAACCAATATAAATCCTGTGTTCTTGACTTGTTTTCATTGTTGGGTGCTTTTAGAACTATTAGAAATTAATTATTTCAGTAAAATATAGACAAACTTACACATTTTGGGTTGCTGCTGCAGAGTACCTTAGTAATCTGCAAAGAACATTAGTGTTCATATTCACAAATCCATTGCATTGTACTGATATAAGTTAATTCAACATATTCACCCTTTTCCAGGTTGAACCTGTGGTTCTAATAGAGTCTATGATCAAATATTCATTTCCTCTTTCTAACCTTCCTTTGAAAGGCAAGCCAAAGTATGAAAGAGTGTTTAGGGATATTATCATTGACCACACCAACTTCCACCAGTTTACAATACTACTCCCAGACACAAGTTGCTTATATAAATATCTCACTGACAACTTCCTCGCTAGTTCTACACCATTCACTTTGCCATTAACCTCACCTCGAATTCATAACAGCATTTTCCATGGCTGACTATAAGTTGCTCTTGGCTGAATTAACTAGACTGTACTACCTCGTATATAGAAAGCATGAACCCATTTTATCCATAAAGAATCTGCCTCTTTTTCTATGGCCCATATGCATTTCACAGTCATAACCATATTCCATTAATACAGCTTTTTGAATCACAGTCCTCCATGCTTCTTAGTTTGGCACACTTGCTCCCATTTAACAAGAGACCTGTGCTTATTCCCGGTGCTCCCTGCCTAAAGAAAGCAGCGACAAATATGTTCCCCCTCTTCAATTACTCCTTTCGGGAGAACGAAGATCTCAGCCCAGTAATTCTATATGCTCATCAAAACTGAAGCAATGAGAACCCTTTTTCCAGCGTATGTTAACAGTCTAGATTCCCATGCATTTATCCTGGTTGTAATTCTGTCAATGAGAGGCTTGTAGTGGCTGATATGAAGTCTTTTAGCGGTCAATGAATGATGCTTGCTATTGTAGACACGTCAAATTAAAATTTTTTTGCACTCATTTACTCTTTAATAATATTAACGGTTGAACCCACAATGACGACCGTTATATTATTTATTCTCCATTTTTAAGTCACTATAAAGAATTATTATAGTTATGTAAACTAAGATAGGGAGGTTGGGTTTTGATAGATGAAACTAATGAAATGACTAAAATTAAATTAAAATAATCTAAACTTATGGAATAAATGGATTGAGATGTTTTCTTATGTGATAAAAAGGTAAGGAGGTCGACTAATTACGTTCTACCTTTTTAGGATTAATCATGGATGAATATCATATTGATTCGTTATTTAGATAAGTTTTCCCGTGATACCTTTGGACATAAAATATCATATTCGTTAAATCACTAATTACCAATGAGCTTGTATAATTAACCTAATCTATCTATCCCTAACATACCGATGAGCTCGTATATGCTAAAAATAAATAAATTGAACCAAAATAAGAGAATACACCAAGCATGAACATTAATAGCAATGAGTTTAAACTATCATGTTCACATGCAATCAATCATAACGTCATGATAATGAGCTTAAATCTTGAATTGTTATTTTGCTATCAATATAATCACTTAGCACGATTAATAGCTAGGTCATGTCATCAATAGGTGATCAAGCTATTTGATTTCATAATATATAATGGATTAAGATCAGATTTCATGCATCAATCTAAACACATTGTTGATCTAACTCATCTCATGATCCATATTAACTAGAATTTCATTAATCTATCTCGTATATAATTACTCACTCAATATATCAATCATCATCACATAAATCATCACTACACGCATCATCACAACCACAACTATAGATAATCGGAGAAAGAAGGATAATGCAACGCTAAAGGACAAAGATACGACGATAAATTGAAGAGATACAAAGCGTTACACTAGAATCCGATCTCCGAAAGCTAGAAAAACGATAATCTAAACTAGGGTATTAAGAGGACAAAGGAGGCCAAAAGGCCCTGAAAAACAACCCTAATCTCCCTTCAAAAAAAATAAATAAAATAGATGGGTATTTATAGAAAACCCGAAAACAATTTTAAGTTTGACGAAACAAATTGAATCTTGCATGTTGACCTGTGTAATGACCGTTATAGGGCACTTGTAATGTTCGTTACACTACGTAACTGCTGAAATCTTTGAGTTTTATGACTATAACGGTCGTTACAAGGGATGTAACAGTCGTTACAGTCCAGAAAATCACCAAAAATATCATATTTTTTTTGCTCTAGACTTCGTCGTGATCGATGGTATACCTTATGTAGTCCTTATATCATCATAAAACACTTCAAATGACATCATTTGCACCCTTAAAATGGCCTCGAATCATCATCTATACATCATTTAACTTTTATGGATCATTCTTGCTCAAATAAGCCTTAAATGCATCGGTTTAGCTTCAAAAAAGCTCCAAACGTCTTTAAACATTAACACCATCATCCAATGCATGTGAGTATCACCAGAAATCATCAAAATCAACATGAACGATCATCAAATAATCACACTTCATCACGATTATCTTCATGGATTTTCGTCCATTTTTCACGAATTGCCAAATGTTGCTCTCATATATCAAATCTACAATGAAAACACGCAAACAAAAATATCCACATCCAAAAACATAAACTAAACTAAAAACATGAAATAAAGAACTCAAATATAACAAAACAATAAGTTTAACATACATAAAATACGTGTGTTTATACACACATCAATGAAACCCCAAGATACTTGATGGGAAATGCAACTTTCTGAATGCAGATACGTTTTAAGAGCTCAGCTTCCATGTGACTATGCATGCCTCCACAAAGCAAAAAACTTTTCTCACAGTTGATACTCAACCCCGATACAGCCTCAAACTGCTTTAACTGATGCTTCAGGTGTAGAATTGATATCCCCTTTGCAAAAAAAAGGATGAGATCATCTGCAAAACATACTTGAATTATGTCTAATTTTCTACACTTCGGATGATAGCGAAAATCAATATTTTGGGCGATTTTCTTTAAGCTTCTATCCATGTACTCCAGTGCTATCACAAATAAATATGGAGAGATTGGATCCCCTTGCTGAAGTCCCCTTTTCCCCTCAAGGAATCCATGAAGTCCATAATTCATGACACAAGAAAATATGGGAGAGGTTATAATTGTCATGACTCTCATTCGAAATATATCAGGGAAGGCAATATATTGCATCCGATCATCTAAAACTGACCACTCAACTGAATCATATGCCTTCCGAAGGTCTACCTTAATCATGCACCTAGGAGAGGTAGATTTCATTTCATATCCTCGAATAAGCCCTTGACAAAGCATAATATTATCGACAATAGCTCTACCCTGCACAAAGGCTGTTTGAGCTATCTTACAATGGAGGGGAAACACTCTGTAGTCTGTTAGCCAAACACTTCGAAATACTCTTATACAAGACATTACAGCATGAGATGGGACAAAATTCTGATGCTGTAGAAGCATGAGAAGACTCGGAACTAAATTGATGCTAGTGGCATTCAATTGCTTTAGGAATTTACCTATATGGAAGAATAAAAGAATTGCCTTTGTGACTTCATCTCCTATTATATACGAAGACTGCCTGAAAAATCTAGATGTATATCATCGGACCGGGAGCTTTAATCTCATTAATGTCCCATAATGCTAACTTAAATTTGTCACATGAATATGGCTCGCTAAGATACTCATAGTGAAGTACAGAGATTTTACGTACTGTGTTGATCATATCTGAATCAATACCGGACTGCAAAACTGAGCTGGTGCCCAAGATCTTCTTATAATAGGCCACGAACTCCTTATTTATATCATCCTGCTGTGTTGACCTCGCCACCTCCTCTGTAATTATACTGCTTATATGCCTTCTACGCTTTGTTTTATTCACTGTTGCATGATAGATGAATAAGCTTAATTGATGAAGCAATCCATTTAAATTCCTTCATCCATAGCATTTGACTCTAAAATTGTAAATTTGGAGGGATATTTTACGTGGTCAAAAAAGAAAAAAATTAAACAAAAGCAAAAGAAAGGATAAAAAGGACCAATCCTGATTAAAAAAAAAAAGATTCACATTAATACAGATTATCTTATAAATAATAGATCATATCGTAAATTAATTTTTTCTACATCTTTTAAATTTCTCTTGCATATTATTTCTCTTATGCTTAGTTTTTATTCTATCCATTCTAGATATATACATGTATATCCCTCTTTAGTTTTACTTTTATTATCGTATTGCTTCACACGTTTTTGTGTAAAGTAATTCTATTGATCTTGTTGGAAGGAAGAAAGGTTTCTTTGCTTTTATGTGTGTAGACTTCTTCTTCTTCTTTTTCTTCTTTTTTTTTTTTTTTTTTTTTTTTTTTTGAGATGTCTCAAGCACAATATTCAATTTCACAAGAGAAGACAATCAAGGAGATGGATGAGAAGATGCAAAAATTATCATTCGGGGCTTGATCAAGGTTGTTTTGAAGAATTCACAAGATTCTTTACAAGCTTGATTTTGTAAGGTATCTTATCCTCTTTTTATTTTTGTTGTATATTTTTCACATTGAGAATAATTTTTAGCTTAGGCTTGGGGAGGTGGGTGACTAGGTTCTTTGTTTTTTTTTTTTTTTGAGTCATTTTTCATTAAAATTTCCTCAAAATTAAAGAAAAAAAATTGGAAACGTGAAGAAAAAAAAAAAGAAAGAGTAAGAGTAGTAAAAAAAGAAAAAATTTGTGTTTTTGTTTTTAACCATGGCTTGAGCATAGTAAGATGATGAGGATTATTTATTATGATCGTTACACTAGTATATGTAGTTTGAACATCATCTCTAAGGAAGTTTACGTCCTAGCTAACGTCATTCTATTGTTTCCCTATGATATGACTCATTCATGTGTAGATAACATTTTAGTGGTGAAGTGAACCATAGAAAAACATTTAAAAACACATCATGTCTTTCCTTTTTTGTCATCTATCACTATATCCATCGATATAAAAGGGATGATTTGAGGGGTAATTTATGTGGTGTGAATTGGGATGATGGTGACTTTAGAATGTTTGGTTATTTTGACATATATTTAGTATAAATGATCTATTGCATGTCTTATACTCTGATTGAGTCCTTATTCTTTAGGTTAAGTGTTGTCTTTGTTTGGGAAAGGTCGGATGTGTTTCATTTTGTTTTGTATTGAGTCCCGAGTCCTGAGTCTTTTGTCTTGCTCGAGGACAAGCAAAGGTTAGGCTTGGGGAAGTTTGATGAGTGTGAAAACAATATTATTTTTCTAAGTTAATTTCTTTGTTTTAGTTACATTTTGTGTCGTTAATTTATGTTTTATATCCAATTTAGTTCTTGAAACATTGGTGCTACTCTTTATTCATTTTTGCAATAGATTTGAGCTAGAGAAGATGTTTTGCACGAGTTATGAAAAACGATCAAGGTTGTGAAGACCACTTTATGAAGTGTTTCGAAAAAATTATAAAGACATAAAGACTAAATGATGCATTTGCCATATATTTCTGGGCTTAAAGATGTTTTGGAGATGTATTATGTGTAATAGAAAAAGGTTTGATGAGTTTCAAAGCAAAACGGGATGATTTGATGGTGTCCTGTTGTTGTCACGGGTGTGGCATGCCTGTCACAAACGTGACGGACGTCTAGATGGAAACCTAAGCATTGCACGACTATCACGAGCGTGACACAATATGTTTCACCCGAAATTAAGATTTTTCATCACATATCTTTCTTTTATTCATTTTCCTATAAATAAAGACCTTATTTTCACGTTATTTATGTAACTTTATGAGCTTTTGATAAAGCTTAGGCCATAAAAACCTAGGGTTTCTCACAGAATTATTGGCTTAGCTTCAAATCTTTGGTGTTGTGTAGATTCAAAGATCATTCTTATTGTTGTTCTTCAATCAACTATTGACCTTTATCTTTCTTTTTTTATGATGTGTGCATTACTTATTATCTCAATCATATTTGTGATGTTTTTAATTTAATCATGAGTGAGTTGATCTTTGGTAGAAAACCTAATAATGAAGTTCTAGTAAAGGGATTATGAGATTATGGACTTAATATAATTGAAACTTGATTTGTTGACGCTATGATTGCTGTAAAAGATTGAACTTTATCAAATTAACAACTAATACAACTTGGATTGATCATCTAAGTTATGTTGAAGTGTTAATTATGCTAATGATTGATCATCTAAGTTATGTTGAAGTGTTAATTATGCTAATGACATATTTTCATTTGGTCATATTAGTAGCATCTAATCAAAGTGATACATTCTCTTTTGATCATGAATTGATTAAAACCTTTTGTATGTGAATGGATAAAAAATATCTTTTTCTATTGATTCATGTTTGGTTTGTTTCATATTTGATGCACCCTTATTAGTTTGACATGTGCATTCTCTTTTGCTATGTTGAATTAATTTGGTTAGGTTGATTATACATTCTCATCAGATAGTCAATAATTTATAAAACGTAATTTAAGAGACCCTTATTTTACAATCAAACCAATCATAAAATAAATCAACTCATTAATCACATCGTTTGTTATCAATGATTAGTCCCCTATGCTAGAATAGATTTATGAAATTTCCTACAATATAATCCAATAGTCTTACAACCCAAATTAGAAATTCATGGCTTAGTAATTTAATTGGTTTCTTAGATTCTTAATATTTAATCTTAACTTCTTTACAAACCACCCCCCCCCCCCCAAAAAAATATTACTTTACAATTATAGGTAATATTAGATTAATTAGGTTAAATCCTTAGAGCAACCATCTCTGGGGGATCGACCCTTACTCCACTACTAAATTAATTTAATTAAACAATAATGAGAGTAAGTGAATTTAATACTAATTTTATACGTTAGATAACAGTTGTATCAGTCCTTGCTCCTTGCTGCTTACAACAGCGGTACTTCGTTTGCATTGTCTTTGTTAAGAAAATGTAGGAAAACTCAAAAAGTGCAACACGAACAACGTTCACTAGACTTAGAGGCGTTGTAAGATCAACTCTCTTTAAGAATTTATTCATCCTCTCTTCGAATATACGAAGATTGCTTAGGGTATAAACAAATAGTCCTCCAGAATACAAGTAAGTCTATTAAAAACCGCAGGAAGAGATCTCGAAGAAATCTCATTGGAATCTCTTTTGTGAAAGTGAGAGAAACTAGGATTCCTACAATATAATCCAATAGTCTTACAACCCAAATTAGAAATTCATGGCTTAGTAATTTAATTGATTTCTTAGATTCTTAATATTTAATCTTACCTTCTTTACAAAAATCCCCCCCCCCCCAAAAAAAATATTACTTTACAATTATAGGTAATATTAGATTAATTAGGTTAAATCCTTAGAACAACCATCTCTGGGGGATCGACCCTTACTCCACTACTAAATTAATTTAATTAAACAATAATGAGAGTAAGTGAATTTAATACTAATTTTATACGTTAGATAACAGTTGTATCAGTCCTTGCTCCTTGCTGCTTACAACATCGGTACTTCGTTTGCATTGTCTTTGTTAAGAAAATGTAGGAAAACTCAAAAAGTGCAACACGAACACCGTTCACTAGACTTAGAGGCGTTGTAAGATCAACTCTCTTTAAGAATTTATTCATCCTCTCTTCGAATATATGAAGATTGCTTAGGGTATAAACAAATAGTCCTCCAGAATACAAGTAAGTCTATTAAAAACCGCAGGAAGAGATCTCGAAGAAATCCCATTGGAATCTCTTTTGTGAAAGTGAGAGAAACTAGGATTAGTGTTTATGGAAAGTTCTTGATCAATGAGAGAGATTGATGAATGTGATGTTTCTTAATGTTTGAATCTCATTTGGAATGAGTTATATATAAGAAATGATGTTTCAAATCCGAAACAACACGACTTGAGGTGAAAAAACATGATTTCTAGAGGGAAAAATCGATCTACACAACAGGAAAACAACTATTGTGTCCGGACGCTTTGATGAATTTCCTGGTTCATCGTTGCCCAGTACAGAAGGTCGCGCCCGAGCATGAAACATAACTCTGCTCAGGCACTTTGATAAATTTACTCGTTACCGTTTTCCTTGGCTTGACACACATTCTTCACGGCATAAAACACTTTGTATTTAGTACTAACTTTGTCCAAAAAGAATATACGTACGATTGGTGCTCGTCGCTTAAGCCCGCCCCGACACACGTGCATTTGTGTTGAACCCGTCGCAAGGTGCCACAAATTGAAATAAATCGACTTCCACACTCAATATAATTGCAATAAAAATATAGTAGCGACGAGTACGATTCGATCCCATAAAAAATGGTATTTTTAAATTTTGTGAATTAAATTGATAATCTAACAATTTTTATAAAAAGAATAAAAAAATTAAAGACTAAATTGATTAAAGAATTTTTGATTTTAAATCAATCTAAAGAGTTTTACCAAAATGGATAAGGTGTGGTATACGTGATTCTCTTTCTTCATGGATTTTTATCATGGACTAATATTTTTATTTCATGTTCTTTTATTTACGATAGGTGTTGTAATCAATTATGAAAAAGTAAGAATTATCGACTCTTAATTATTGGTTGTCATTAAGCATTACATAACCAAACTAACATAATTACTCTATATCAAAATAAGAATATAACATAGACTAATTAAGTCACATTATGAATCTTCCTTTAATACCCCATGACATTAACCTAACAAAGATTAGCGTTATATCATGTCCATATTCATACGATCATAGATTAACTAAACAAGAATGATATTAACCTATGATTGAATATAAATCAACATATGACATGATACCATAATAATTGAATTTGAAACTATTGAAATCATAATTCACGTCTTATTAAATCCATGAAAGAGATTTTTGATAAATCTCTTTCACTGGTAATTTTCATTGATAAAACAGAAAATGCACTGGTCGCGTAATATTTGATAAATAAATACCGGATTGTAGAACTCACAGAGATTGTGTAAATAATTATCGAAATTATGTATCCTTTCTTTATCTAGACGATAAAATAATTGATTATTGTCTAATTAATACAGATTAAATAGAATGAGTGAGAAGTGGTTAAGACTTAGGTTTACAAATTCACTTCAATGTAATATTATTGTGACTATGACTTATGTTCTTATGTAACAACAGGATTTCCTGAAACCATTAATATTCTCACTCGAGCAATATTAATGCTATTATCGTTTAACAACCCATATTATTTCTTATATGAATTTAGAAAAACGCTACTGCATTAAATTTTGTGAAATCCTTTATTTTTCAACATAGGAATGTGACATCTATGCCTATAACTACAGCATGTATCAAGTTATATATTTCTATATCAACTTAATCCATGGTGTTTATTACTTGAGCATTCATACAATATCTCTTTTCGCTCTCAATTGTACGACACATATCATTCAAAAGGTGATCAATTTTATGAAAGTATTAAGAGCGTAATATTCACTTAATCATGAGTTATATTAATCATACCTTAATAATAATACGTATTTATGAATTTAACAAACCTTCATCTTAGCCTTATGAAATTTAGTTCATGGTTCTAATGTTTGAAGAACAAAACATAACATTCAATGAACCCACCAAACTGAATTTAGAGGAAATAAGTTTTAGAACAATGTACCAATGATGAATTGGACTTGTATTAATGCAATTGGCTGCTGGATTCGAGCCCAATCTCCTTGGGCCTGAACTGCTAAGCCCAATCTCCTTGCTTCACAAACCTAATTTCTTTCCTCTTCATAGCCTCCTTCCTTCTTCCTTTTCACAGCCACCACCAAACCTTTCCCCACTTCTTCGTAAGCTGCCACCAGTCGTACATCGCCACCAGCCACACGCCTCAGCCAGTCGCCTCCTCACCCGTCGTTTCAGCGATGGGTTGTCGACTCCGGCTTCCTTTTTTTCTTCTCAGCCCATCGTCATCTCTGTCATCGTGCTCCGATGGGTTATCTCACTATGGTCCGATGGTTTGAGATGTTTGGAGTGGTAGCTCCGACGGTGGTTGAGGTGCTTGGTTTTTTTTTCTTTGATTCGCAGTGTAATGTTCGGAGAACAATGTTAATGTTATGTGTATTTTTCTCCCCTTTTGCAACCCGTCGTCTTGGTTTTTATAGCTCAAATCAGGATGTGCATGATCTCTGGATGATGGCGACTGCACGTGGTTTGCATTTGTTGACTGTGCCTGATATCCAAAATCCCAAAATCTCATGGTTAGCTGCGCATGGTCGGCGGCTGAGCATGATGATGTTGGTGGCTGATTACGCGTGGGCTTTTGGAAGGTGGCTGCTGATTGGGGTTTGTTGTATTGGGGTTCGTTGGATTGTTATGTGCTGGATTGGGCTTGCTGGATTGTTTTGTGGGCTGGTTTTGGGCTTTGTTGGACTTTGGTTTATGTGTTTTTGCTGGACTTTTGGTTTGCGGATGAATTGTGGCAGGATAAACTTCTCTTTGGTTGCCTTTCTGCAAAATAGCCAGATTTGATTCTAAAATGTAAAAATAACTATATTCAACGTATTTTCATCTAGTTATCCAAAGAAATATTAAGTAAAAGAAGGTTGAATTTATGTAAAAATGTTCCCGATCAATGGATTAATATTTTTATTTCATATTCTTTTATTTACGATAGGTGTTGTAATCAATTACGAAAAAGTAAGAATTATCGACTCTTAATTATTGGTTATTATTAAGCATTACATAACCAAAGTAGCATAATTACTCTATGTCAAAATAAGAATATAACATAGACTAATTAAGTCATATTATGAATCTTCCTTTAATACCCCATGACATTAACCTAACAAAGATTAGCATTATATCATGTCCATGTCCATGTTCATACAATCATAGATTAACCAAACAAGAATGATATTAACCTATGAGTTTGCTATTATCATTAATCAAATGAGAGTGATTAATTGCATGCATATTTCATCAATATAATATGGTGATCAATCAAACTACATTGAATCCATAATTGAATATAAATCAACATATGACATGATACCATAATAAATGAACTTGAAACTATTGAAATCATAATTCACGTCTTATTAAATCCATGAAAGAGATCCAATTATAATGCCATACTAAAGATCTATGATTAACAGTCATGAATAACAATGAAAAATATATCAAACGCTTGATGAAAGTCATTACTAAACAAATAAAATGAAGAGAATAAACCGTAGACCAATGACAATTGATCTGAAAATGGTCAATGACAATCCCCACGAAGATCCAGCAAACAATGATGCGTAGATCGGAATCGTCCTTGGTAATCCTCTCGTCGATTGTATGAAAGATAAAAGACTAACGTTGTAACAGCCACCCTATCGCTCATGGGTATTTCTAGAGAAATGAAAAGCAATTGATTTCCCCCAAAGTAGCAAAGATAAGTCACGTAGATCAAATAAGGCGCACGACCTATGCTTGCTTGGCACAACCCGTGCCTCATGTCGCATGGCCCATGCACACCATGCACAACAATGATCTTCAGGAAATAACCATACTTCGTTGTTTATACACCAAAAAAGCCATAAACACATCCTAAATCCTTTGTAATCATTTAGAAACTTTTGAAAACTCTTTAACTCTTCACCGTCCAAAAAGACTTCAACTCTTCAAATGTGCAATGAAAACATGAAATACGATAGTATCGACGCTCTAAATAATAAAAGGAACTCTTCACCATCCAAAAGGCTTCAACTCTAAATAATACAAGGCTTTAACTTTTCCACTGTCCAAAAAAGCTTCAACTCTTCAGATCTATAATGAAAAATGAAAAACGATAACATCAAAGCTCTATATAATAAAAAGAATGAAAATGATACAAACTAATAATAAAACTATCATAGGCAAGAAAATTTGATTAAGAAAACGATGCATGTCCACACACACATGAGTGTGTGTATGCTTGCAAAGCCAACATGCCTTAATAATTACTTCACGAGAGATGTAGTGGAGAAACTTTGTATATGCTCTCTCCACTTCCCACACTACCGATGTGGATAATGGTATCCAAACAAGCTTTGTTCCCTTTTTTTCACCTACACAAACTTGTTTCCATCACAATTTTTTTGTCATATTTTATGTAATGTTTTAATACTCCTATAACAACATTTAATGAAGTAATATCAACAGCTTTATCTGTGCCTTCCTTTCTACCGATTATTTTTTTGTGATAGAATTAAGTTGTCGAAGATCTTAGTTGTTGACTGAATTAAGATAATTTTTTTTTTGTACTTCATTTAGAAAGCAATGCATATTATGTTGGGTTACATGCATCTTTGTCTTCATCATCTTGATTTATATTCTTGGTTATACGTATCAATTAAGATAAAAAGTGTGAACTGTTTTTTCTCTTCAATAACCTTCTATCATGTTAATCAATTGTTTATAATTTTTTCCCTGGTTAATATCTTGTTTATTTATGCAGTCAAATCCAGATAAAGCTAACAAGTGGAGGACAAAACCAATGAATTATTATGACGCACTAGAAGGACTTTGGCAAAGGATAGAGCTACTAGGACTGGTGCTATACCTAAAAAAAAAAACCAAAAAGATGGGCCACCTCTTCCAGAAGTGAGATGACAATCGAAGATATTGATAGTTAGTATCACAAGATGAAGCTTTCTTGGAAAATTTTGGTGATATAGATGTGGAGATTGAGGAGCTTCCTTTTATGCCAGACAACAAAAACTACGTCAAAATGTGGAGTCTTCGAGGAAAAAAGAGAAAAGAAAGACTGTATTGAAAGTTGAATTCAAATAATTTTTCTCTAATACGGTGCAGACAATAAATTCGTTAATACCATCATCAATTTTTCTGAACCAGGTGGGTATTCTGCTAGCAAAGTTTATGATGAATCGATTAAGATGGAATTCGAGGGGGCATTTATTAGTGATGCTTGAATAGAAAAGTGTTTTTTGACTTTTCGTAAAAAAAAAAACGTCAAAACGTATTAGAAAAATAATGCATGTTTAAAATAATGATATGTTTCTATTTCATCTCGTTGCCATGATTATTTCTCAAATAATTATACCAATGTTTTATTAATTTGTAATTTCAAATTATTTTATTCATTTTATTTAAATTATTGTAAACTTTTTATTATTTTCTAGTTACAAGGCATGTATCTCTTTACTCAATATAACATGTTAGAGATAATTCTGAATCATGCAAATTTTTCTTTTCTTTCCCTTCACTCTTAAATCGGCACTATATATATGAGAGAGATGTTTCAGGAAGGTAACTTCGCTAATGTACATAGATGGGAAAATTGACTATCCAGATACATAGATGCAATTACGTGACTTTAATGTACGATTGAGCAAATCCAAATAATCAAACCCCACCCACTTGTTGGCTCAGATTTCTGGTTCCCACAGCGGAAAAAAAACAAAATCACGAATCGGTCGAAGAGAAATCTTCAGCTCGCAGATATTCCCACCGTTGGAATTTGAGGAGTTCTCCAGGCGCCCTGCTCACCGCCGTCTCTAGTCTCCACAGATCCTAAAATTTGGAAAACCTTGTTTTGCCCTGAAGATTTCAACTTCGAGCAAGGACTCAACTCTCGGCTGAGCGCGGCGACGAACTTGGGCGGCTAATGTGGTGAATGATGGCAACAATCTCAATCTCAATCTCAAATCTCAATTGGGGAAGTATGTGATCAAGCCCCAAACGCGCAATCCAAGTCGTCATTCAAAGCTCCAAGTACGTTTTTTCAACTGCAGTCGTACTTTTTTTGTTGTTTGCGCTTGTTTTATGTTTGTGGTACATCAGAAATAATATCAATGTTCACAGGTTTTCGTACAGAAGTTCTCTAGTTTATATGCATTAAAAGTGGGTGAGGTATTTTTCCAAGATTTTGACTTACTGGGGAGTTGTTTGGTATCACTCCTCAAAGTAGTGAATTCCAAAATCAATAACAGAAGTTACAGAATCATAAAACTAATAAGCATGACCAAAATTTTGGCATAAATTATAATGATTATTTGAAGGAGGAGTCTTAAATATTAAGTAGAATGCATTCTAAAAAAAGTACTACTATATCTTAAGAAATAAGGAATCAGAGTTCAGAAAGCAGTTTTATGTTTCCGATTCTTGGTTTTGAAAACAAAAAGCAACATCAAGATGTTTGGTTCGCAGCCATCGAATCCAAAACAGAAAAAAAAAAAAAGAATGGGAAAGTCATACCAAAGAGAGGGTAAGTTATGGTTGGAAATCAAAGACAATTAATTGATGATCACTTAAGAGGACAATATTAATTTGCTTTGGTTCATATAAGCTTGAGTCTAACAATTTCAAAGTAGGAGCCGAACTATATAGCATAATGCCATATATAATTGTAGATAGTTGTGTCTAACGACATGAAAAATGTAGGTTTTATTTGATAAGGTTTCAGTTCCGTGGTTTCTTTTCTTTGACCTAAACTTCAAATGCGAAGAAACTGTGTGTGGCTAAGCAATGTTCTGAAAAATCGTGGGGTAGCTAGGTAGGCAAGCTACCTTCTAACGTCCAGGCAGCTAGGCAGGGCTTAAGCAGATACTGCGGTAGTTGTCAAGACAGATGTTTAAGCGGTTGTTTATGCAGATATTTTACATATTTAAAATACTAATATGTACTATCCAATGCTTTGTTCGAAGACAGAAAATAAAGCAAAAAAGATAGTGAAAAAACTCTTGAAAATGCAAAATTATCCCAAGTTCCGGGCTACCTGTTAATTTAGAGTAAAAATCAAGGGTGATTTGCACAGGGAATCAGACACCCCCTAGGTTGTTTGCGATTTGGAGACTTTCTGACAAACAGGCAAGCACCTGGATTTGTTCTAGTACACCTCTTCGAAGTAATTCAAAAAATACCCTCTCCTACTATCTATGAGCAACTGTTCAAAAGAAACTATAGCAGTTTGCAAATATTCTGGTGTTTCCTGTTGCAGTCGCTGAGGAAATTAAGGCTGTGCATTGAATTTTGTTTCCGGAATGGTGCTGGTAATAGAAGAAGAAGGGTGCTGGTTGAGTGGAAGAGTTTGCTAGCGTATAAGCAAGGGAGGTCTGGATATTTGATGCTCGAGAACTAGGAATAGAGTTCTACTCTTTGAGGATTTGGAACTAAGGCGGACAGGCGGCTGGTGCGTTGGGTCAATGCCTAATATCTATATGGTCTAAGCATTAAACCAGATAGTTCCTGCCGTTGGAAGGCTTTATTAAAAGTCAGTCATCAACTTGAAGAAAAATTGAGTAATAAGCCTTGAACAGGGGTTGTAATGTAACACCATGAAGGAATGAGTCATGACTCTCCAACATTCAAATGTTCGGGGATCATATGGGGGCATGGAATTTTCCCTAGCTATCGCTTCATTCATTGGCTCATGGCCAATGATAGTCTTCGAATAAGGGACTGGTTGTCAAGGAAGGGGATTATGGTGGATGACAGATGTGCCTTGTGCATCAATGAAATGGAGACAAGGTTTCATATGTTTTTTGATTGTCCTTTCTCCTAGTTTGTGGTAAACGAATTCTGTCAAGGGTTGGAAGGCAGACACCAGGAGATTTTGTTGGGATGAATGGTTCATCATAACAGCAAAAGTAAAAACAGGGAAAGCTCAAATAAGGAGGGAATATGTAGCTGCTGTGTATCTAATTTCGCAGGAGTGAAACCGAAGGAGATTCTAGCACTCACCCAGATCAAGTGGACAGGTCATTGGAGAACTTATATAAACGGAAAAGGAGGCAAGGCAATGGCAGATGAAGCAAAAGCTTAGTTGATAATAATTCCTAGTGATCATGCATGTGTTAATGATCTAGCAGATACGAAAAGGGTGATTAAGGACAAGACTTGTTCCTTTCTGTAAACTTTCGTATTCGACCAATGGAAATACTTTTATTTTATTTTAATTTGTTTTTATTTTTTGGAAAAAGAAACTGAGAGAGGAACCACGTAATAACATTTGTGCCTATTTCTCTCATTAAACTATATATTAACTTAAATGGATTTGAGTAGACATAAACATACTATAGCTCTCCTAACACTTGCCAATTCTACGGAAAGAAACTAGAAGGAAGAGAAGTCTAACAATCATACAAAGGAATTGGAAATACTTAAGAAAGAGCAAAGAGGCATTTACACATTTGTGTATTTTGTTAAGATGAATTTTTTTTTTCCAAGTTTCTTATGTGCAATGATCCTGGCTTTTCCCTTAAATTGTCTAGTTGTTATGCCATTTAGCTGCTATATGATTCAGCTGCTATTTGTTCTGTCGTTTTGCCTATTCTTCAGTTTCTGTGTTGGACCTTTGTTCAGCCATTCCTGTTTTATGTCTATTACTGTCACTTGTGGGCCTTTTTTTTTCACGTCTTGTTTTCTCTCAAAGCCCTCGAACTTCATCCCTAACTTTCACCTTTGACTACTACTGTCCCAAGCATAAACAAAGGGGATCATAGCAGTCCACACTCTTTCAAAACATTTAGGTCAGTCAATTAGTCCCTGCTAAAATGTGATATCAATTTAGTATTACAATATTATATATTTTGCTTAAGACTTCGTTTTAGCCTAAAGGATATTATTAGAATTAGATTGATTTAATAATTTAGGTTGATTCAACACATTATGCATAGTCTTTACCTGTTGCACCTCTCTTTGGGGTATGAACGATCCTCTATGTGAAGGATTTCATTAAGCTTTTCATAAATAATTGTGTCTTAGGACTTATTTTCTATATTGCTAATCGAGCTTCTTTGTGGTTCCGGAAATCTTAGTGGACTCGAGGATTTGTTTCATCCTTCAGACAATATCTAGAGTCATTGCGTTTTTGCCCGCATTACACAAGCTACACATCTAGCTTCTTCCTTTCAGGCTCTCACGTGGGCGACATGCTGTCACTGGTACAATCTCAAATGTTTTATGCAAGCTTGAACATACTAAAGTGAAGTGAGAGGTGTTTACTCTGATCTTGATACAACCCATGCCGGCTAAACCAAACTTAGTGTATGCAGGTTACTTTCTACCATATTGCATATTGTTGAAAGATCTCTGTGTTACCAAGAAGGATACATGTATAACGAAGTAGCACCTTATACAATAAGTAATGGAGCTGTGGACTGATTTCAGCGCAATGGTTATATAAACATGTAGGATGTGCATTGGTGGATTGAAAATCTTAAACTTTTCCCACATTCTTTTTGTTGTTGTTATTGATGCTTGGTATCTTCCCCATTTTTAACAAAGTGTAATTTGGCCCATGTTTTTTTTTGCGGGTCATGATACTGACATTTTTCTTCTTCTGCTGCTGCTCAAGGGCCCCTGTAGGATTTCACTAAAAAATACAATTGAGACATTAAACGGTGTAGTAATGGGACCGAGCAACTTTCAGCTATGGAGGTCCTTCGCCAAAGAAGCCATGGATGCCTCAATGCTCGTAGTCAACTTCTTCTGCTTCCTCCAAGTTACCAGAACACACATCTTCAATGCTGCTTCTGTAAGGGGGAAAATCGATAAAGGACATGCAAAGCATTACCATAGTTGTTAAGCTAAGCTAAAACAATTTGTCTTCAGGTTTCTGGCCCCAGCATGCTGCCTACTTTCAGTCTTTCCGGGGACATTGTCCTCGTTGACCGCATCTCTCCCCGTCTCGGCAAGATCGGTCGTGGCGACATTGTCTTTGTTTCCCTAGAAAAGTGATCACTAAGCACCTTATCGGGATCGAGAGAGATCGCATGACCTTTGCAGTTGATCCTCGAAGCATTGGCAACGATCGCAAGACTGTTATTGTAGGGTTGAGTTCAACTTCTCCTCGCCCTTTCTCTTTCTTAATGAACTATTTTTTTGTTAATTTGAGTTTATCATAATTTTGCTCGTAACAAGTTCTTTTTAACCAAGATTTTTAATGCAGGTTCCAAAGGGGCATGTGTGGGTTCAAGGGGATAATGTGTATGAATCTCGAGATTCTTGCACTTTTGGCGCTGTTCCTTATGCCCTTCTTCAGGGAAGAGTGTTCTGGAGGGTGAGCCACGGATTGATCACATTACCTTGATTGATATGTTACCTATGCTTCCGCTTTATATTTATATTTGCTTGTGTTCTCTTGGAATTTATTCTGAGTAATGAGTCTGTAATTACTTGTATAGCGTTGTTTCTGGAGATGAACACATAAGGGCTTGATTATTGCATCAATCCTTGGAAAAAGTTTGCATGATTCAGATAGTATATAATCATCTTACATATGTTGTGTTAACTCTTCAGGTATGGCCACTTAAAGATTTTGGAGCTTTGTGAATCTTGGGAGGATGATGACTGAATTCCTCTGGCTGAACGCTGAAAGGTTAGGTTCAGATTATATATTATTTACTTTGAATGCAAAGTGTGTCCTAATGGACGATGTGATATGCAGTATAACATATATAGGAAGCCTTAGAAGATCTATTCGTTGTTTGTTATACAGATACAATTTTTAATGCAAAATAAATGTAAGAATTGTTATAATATATAATAATGTTGCACAAGTACGACGCCAATGATGATGCAAAGTGAATAAGAACAAAATCAATGATGTCAACAGTTACGTATGCTTTTACTTCACTATAAAATATTCGTTGCATTAAGTAACCTCATAGGGCCTTCTATAAATAGGGTTTAATCATTGTAATTCATTTACATTTTGAATAGAAATCAACACTCCTCCTCATTTCATCTCAAGTCTCATCTCAAATCACCTCTTTTAATAATACGTTATCAACACGATGTTCTAAATCAAACAACCTGAGTGAAGGTAATGATCGAGTTCACAAAGCACCCTTATTATAAATTCTATTCATGTTTAGGTGCAGAAGTTCTCTATTCGTATGGGCTCTCATGTTGAGGATTCTCTATGTGCTTTGAAATCAAAGTTCGAACATGATTCTGTTCATGCTACATGCTCATGAGCTCTTTCATCGAACATTTTCAAAACAAGTCTCTTAACGCTCAAATTTATTTCCTTCATATTCTTCCTAGAACTCTTCAATTCTTGTGTCATATTCTTATGCATGGTAACTTACTTCTTCTATGGGAGCTATGAAGCTTCGCCTAATTCAAGCTAGCGTTCACGGTTTCGACTTGTGTCAAGCAAATTATTTTGAACTTGTTCTCTAGAACATGTTCTCGATTCGAATCATGGAAACTATTTTCGTTTTGCATGTATCAAATGCTTGATCTTGAGTTCATCATGGTTAAATTTCAATCTTGTTGAATGAAAATGAAAGGATGTCAGTTTGGATCTCATATGGTTGTGGTTGCCGTACGATCACAAGTTCGAACTAGGTGATCCCACGCAAATGGGTAAAAGCCGATGAAGGTTTTTTTTTTATTCTTGTTAGTCAATGATTAAACATAATTAATATCATTAATATTTAGTGCTTAATCTAATTAAGGATGGTACAACTAACTTATTATTTTACTAAGTATGGACGACACAATTGACCTATTAATTACTAACCAATGCTTTTCTATGACATCATATTTATTATTGTGCTAACTAGGAATGACGCAACCGACCTATTAATTGCTAACTGGTAGTCATTTACGACGCCATATCAATTACTATGCTAACTAGGGACAACAAAACCGACATCGTAATTGCTAACCATTGGTCTTCTCGATGCCTTGTTTATAATTGTGCTAACTCGGGACGGTTCGGTCGATTTATTAACTCGTCGACTCATTGTCGTCTATGATGCCTTATCGGACGGCTTTGTAGGGTTTGTTGTTGTTAACTTACGAACGTCTATGACGTGTAGGGACAATCAGCGGCCTTTTCCTTATGTATTTTCATTTAATTATTGCTTTGAATTTGGATGGCAAAGTTGTTATTTATTCTTGTTTATCTTCAATTGCAATAATCAACCGAAAACTCATATCTATCAAATATGCGATTGTTTGATATGTCGTTAAAATTCACACATCTCAATATCAATGGGAAAAACTACATCTCATTTTCTTGGTTGATTTGTAGGCTGATACTCTTTTGTATTCCTTAGCAGATAATCCTGATATGAGTAGTTTCTTTGCCTTGCCATTTTTCTCCATTTTGTTGAAGTCAGTTTCATCCCATTTGTCTTCAGGCTTTGAAATCAGTGAAATCAAGATGGAGTGGAGGGAATCATGACAAACCAGAAATTAATCCTGATAAAAAAAACAATTCACTCACTATTTTCTAAAAATGTGGGAACAAACTGATAGCCAAAACCCCAGTCTTCACTTAGTAAAAAAAACATTCTGAGTTAAAAAAGACATTTTATTTCAAGTAGATAATCAGGTGCCGTTTGGGGAGGGGCGGATATGGGAGTGTTGAGTGTGTGCCATTGAACTTCTTTTACTGCCATAACGTTTTATTGATTTTGATTTTTTTTGCTTTGAATTATATTGTTATACTTATATTCCTTAAAAGTATCAAGGCCACCCTGAATCTTTTCACGTCGTACAATCGTAGGGTTCGTTCTAATTGGTGTCTTCTCAGCTCTTGTTCCTAGTTCCTTATATTAAATGTTAAGCTTGGGCTTCAATGGAATAGCGATCATTGCATAATCTAGAGATTGGTCTCTTGTTCCCTCATAGGTTTTATCACTGCAATATCCATACTCTATCTCTTACCCCCTTCCTGAACCAAGAGTTAAATCCTAAGATCACAATATTGTAATGCTTTTCTAAAATCCATGCAAGTTAAATCCTAAGATCACATTATGTGTAAACACTAGCAGAACTTTTTTTAAAATGCTTAGCAGCGACATGCTGAATCTGGTGCAGCGTATCAAATATGTTGGCTCTTCCTTCTAGCGTAATGGATGATGATTAGTTTACCCATTCTTCTTTTCTTATGTATAACATGCGTAGTGTTCTATTCAATCCTGGACTCGGTCACTATTATCTAGCCTTCTCTTCTTTTTATTTGCTCCAGTTATGTCTGTTACCTGATGCAATTTCACAATAGGGCGGTGGAGCTTTGGGATCGGGAGATTCGGTCCACAATGCAGCTCTTCACCTATTTTTTTTTTTTATTAATTTCTTGAAGCAATGCCTCCTTGATTTCAGCATTTTCTGTGATGAGCCTTTTCCTTGCTATTTCTCTGTGATATTACTCATATCCATGGTACTTTGATCAGATTACCTGACCATCTGAGGTTACGATGATGAGTGCACGACGACACATGTGAACATCGTCATAGCCTGATGCCATCTCGCGAAGAATGTTGCACTGGAGCTTATGAAGTCCTTGGACTGGATTGTTCCTTCTAGCGGTGATTTGCAGGGATTTCCGCCCCTTTTGTATTGACAATTGAGAATTTCTCTTTGTTACCTCTTTATGTCAATTTTTCGTTGAGAAGACTCCTTATCTGCATGTGTTCGTGGTGGCTTACCATATAAACCGTTATTGTTAATGTATTGATGCATTCTGGTGATGGGAACCCCATAGGGAAATATGTACACAGGACAACAGAAGAAACTTGTAGAAAGGGCCATCCATACACACTAAAAGAAACCCTTGAACATAAGAAATAGCACATGCAATGAGGATACTGAAATCAAACCTTGAAATCCTGAAACTTAATTTCCAGTTATTTTGAAAAGCCAATCCATATATGGGTGATGTTCAGGACGCTATTAGTTTTCATAACTTACCCATTGGGTAGTTCACCCCTTTTTATTGGAGAATGGAATAATAGTTTAGTCATTTTGGTCGAGAATTCCTTGGAGGCGTATATGAACTATGAAGCCATTTGATAAAGGCAGAAGAGCACTGATTTGCACTGGACAAGCACCAACATGTTGGAGCTTTGTTATTGTAGTGTAATTGAGTACTTAAGTCGAAGGGTATTATGCACCGTCCAAATTACACTTGATCACATTGTCCTAGAATTGGGCAATGCGAAGTGGGTAAAAGAATTTGTTACTGGTGCTGCTTATTGCTCAGAAGTACTTGAAGAAGTGAGAATAGTGTAAGTTCATTTATGTTGATTACTGGTAGAGCCTGTACTAGAATTCGGAATAGTGGTAAGAATCGCAATCAATTATCGAAGGAAACCACAAAATGTTTTGACTTGATTTCTTTCTGTTTTTCCACTTCCATCCATCTCTCCCATCTGTTTTGTCAGTGTCTATTATTTAAGAAAACAGAGAAAACATTTTTGAGAACGTGAAATCACAAAGAGGTTTCAAGGTGAAAAATTATAACCTATGATTCGAAAGGTTTGGATTTTATATTTTATATGAAAATATAAGCTATATTTAAAGTTTTAATGCTCATGTTTTCACTGGTTAAATAAGATATCAAGTCTGTATGTTTTGTTGAATCGATTTGTTATCAAAATGTATGTCCAACCACACTCGTGGAGTGTTGTGTTTCGTGAGAACCTTGGACCTAACTTTGTATAGATCTTACGGTCACTAGGGTGTGTTTGAAATTGAGTTTTTCGTAGTCTAGGGATAGACGTAGAATAAATGACTTGTAAATGTCCTAAAGTTAGGAATTACAAGTGGAGTCTTGCAGTGTGTGATCCGTGAGCAAGAGAGGAAGGATAAACTTGTAATAGAGGTTTTAGATGGTGCGATTGCTCTGTCTGAATAGTGGATGTAACTCCCTTCTCAAGTTAGGAATGGACCACTTTAAATGTAGTGGTATTTATATTTCCTACACTATTTTATTTTTGTTTGATCATTAGAAAACAGTAGGAAAACTGAAACTGGAAAGTGCAAGTACCGACTCTAAGAAAGAAACGTTTCTCACATAGAACTGGTCCTTAATATAACATCACATCATTTTTAGCACACCACTCTACAAGAATTCGAAAAAGGTTAAAGATTCAATTCATCCCCCCGCACTCTGAGTATTTCTTCTGACCAGGAACTAACAAAATTCCTTGTTTAATGATCTGGAGGTGGTCGGAAAAGATAACAGATTCAATGACTCAGGTAACAACCCTACCAAGTGACATTTATGGTTTTGGGTACAGAATTCGGTCATGCTTGTTATGCTTCATATTGTTTCAGAGGTATAGTTTCCATATTGTTGGATGTATCGGTCCCCTATGAACAGCTATGAGTTTGATGTCACGATGAAGCGTCGATAGGATTTGAGGAAACAAGTGTGCATATGATCGTAAAAAAGCGGTATCAACAGTCTACGTCGAAGCAAGAGGCGGACTCTTTCTATTTGAGGAACTTATCTCCCATTGTTTGTGGGATAGACGGTAAACAACATCGAAAACCAGGACTTCGATAAGCCTAGCCTTGAATGCACATACAGGTCAGAGGTTGATAGGATTAAAGCGTTAACTTATATGATCTAGGAGAAACTTATAAGTAATACGCGTCCATGGTTTTGAGCACATAAATCCCCATAGTTTCGTGAAACCAGGTGCACATGCAAAGGCAGGTTTTGGGGCCTTTGTATAGATATGGAAACCTGCAAACAGATTCTAGACAATATATGTACTGTCAATGAGGCAGGGCAAATTAATTTTCTCATGACTTTGGCGTCAAGTCTTTACCCCCACGTTATTTTACTGCTCTATCTGTGTGGCTTTAATCTCGCGTATGCAGTCTTGCCGGTTCAACCTTGGTCGTACTACTGATTCGGAAATCTGTGACTCAGGATTTTTGTGTAGTTTGTCGTTGATACTTAATCGCCCATTGGTTGAAGTGTCTGAAAAGCATGCTGGCTGCAGTTGTGAATGATGTTATTGATGATAATCCAGTTGTTCTGAGAAGCAGCTGGCTTCATTAGTTCTTGCAGTTTGGCAAATTCTATCCACAAGATTTACACAATGTTTAAAGCGTCAGAACTGGGCGGCGACGTATGATGGCGGCAGTTGTTCAAATGTTGTTTGAAGCTTGTGTTTGAAAGACCATTCTCTTTCACTTCTGTTCAACAAACAGTCGCCTCTGACTTCCAATAATACCGTGTGCATCTTAGTCATGTGTGTTTGATGCTTCTAGGCACGATCAGCCGTGATTTTCAGGCAAAGCATCAAAGGAGGCGGCATGTCTTTTTCACGCACATCACTCGTAAGAGAAAGGATTCAGGCAGGCTAGGCATGTCTAACATGGGTGCGGCGCTTACAATATTACCTACAAAAATTCACGTGCAATATGTGCATCTGATATATGTCTACAATAGGGTCAATGAGTCTATGAGCTACCACTAGAAGGACAAGCTATTTTGTATCATAACTACAAGAATGGAAAAAAGAATCCTTGGATAGACCAGCTACAAGCACCTTAAAGGAATGGAAGATTTGCTTAGACCTATTACAAGTACTTTCAAGTGACGGAAAGTAGCCAAAATGGTACAAATTGTGGCAAAAATGCCCTATCTATGTTCTCCAAAATGATGAAGCATTGCGGGGTATGGACGGAAAACAATTTCAGGAATCGGCATATATGAACTCATAAAAATAGCGTAGTAGCACGAATGGGAAGCTGAAGTACTCTATGAGTTGCTCATGCACGCATGAAATTCTTCGTTAGTAAACCTCACAAAACTGAGGACCTCGTCGTTGATCCAACCGTACCTTTTCTCGAATGGATTCACTACAGTTTTCCAAGGATAGTCGTCAATGCAGTCTTCCCACACATTTTTACCCTTCATATCTGTCATAACCTCCCACAGGCAATTGTTGCACTTGAACCCTGCACCGAAGCTCACCATCAGGATCTTATCGCCTTGCTTGAGCCTCTTCTTCGCCTCCATATAACCCAACACGTACCAGAACCCGGCAGCCGATGTGTTACCCCATCGATGCAGCGTCATCCTAGTTGGCTCAACATCGTAGTCACTCAGCCTCAGCCCCTTTGAAACTCCGTCAATGACTGCCCTCCCACCTGGGTGAATACAAAAGTGTTGAATCCCGGACTTGAAGTTCAATCCCGTTCCTACATCGTGGAGCTTGTTTTTCCCAAGTTTGTTCCAGCTCCGTGACACAATGAAGTACCGTAATAACTCCGTTATAGGGAGAACTCTCGGCACGAGCTGTTTAAGGTTCTGTGTGAAACTTTGTGCTGCTGCTTTCGTGAGATTTTTGGTGAGACGAAACCCTAGGCAACCTCCGTCGTCCTCCATTTGATAACAACATTTGTACGCTTCATCGCTCGCTCCTAGGTGGGTCCTCACGACGCATTTGAGCTTGATCAGAGCTCGATGCCTCAACGACGGCTTATTCGTGAAAAGCATCGAGCAGCCTCCTATGCGGAACAGAATGTTGGACAACATAAACGATCTGTCTTTGCCACAATACCAGCCCGGACCCATGGACTCCGAGCTCACAAGAACAGCATACGCTTTCTTGTGAACCTTGAACAACTGTCGGATCAGATCGATCGCAATGATGCTCGCGCTACATCCCATTCCTGAGATATTGTACGTCTTGACGTCGTCCTTCATCTTGTAGCGATTCACTATACGTGAAGTTAATGATGGAACCGTCGCTAGCAAAGACACATTCACCACGAGGATGTCTATTTCTCTGGGAGACACCCCCGTGTCGTCGAAGAGCTTATCAAGTGTGTCGAACATGACCTCGTCCATCTCGAACGTGCCATCATGGATGGTAGCCGAATTTTCCCGGCCTTCAATGACGTTCTTGGGACAATAAGCGGCATCTCCTACACCGGAGTTGATCATGGTCTTTAAGAGGTAACGGTACTCGTCTATGCCGAGCTTGTTATTTCTCAACACGATCGCTGCCGACTTCCCTGTGTCAAGCCTCCGATCTTCCGGCGCCTTGAAACACTCGTAACGGATCATGTAACACGAAGAATGTCGCCTCTTACTTGCCCATTTCCATAGGATGAGAACAATGTAGTATAAGGAAATGAGGTACATTGTTGTTAGAATATCCATGAGACGAGAGCCAGAGATATGAAAAAATGGGAGCTCAAGGAAGAGGTGGTTTGATGAATATTGATTACTATAGTACCATATATACTGAAAAGGTGTTATGTGGATGCTGGCCGAGTCTTCAATGTCTCTATGTATTGACCTTGACCGTAGTTGAAAGAGCTTAAACATTGCTCGCTCCATTCGAACTTATCTGTACCAAAACACAAACACAAGTTACCAAATTTTAATGACACCTGAAGAAAATTTCAATTATTGTCCTTATTCATAATGAATTTTTTATTGATTGTTGTGATTATAATGAATAACTCAAAGAATAAAGAGCGATAAATGTATGAATAAAATGGGTTAAGCATTTCAATTTTTGTCTATATTATCTCTCACGATACATATTTTGAAAATCTATTCACACTCCAAACGACAAATAAATTGAAACAAAGGGAGTAGATATCATGGATTGACCGATTCGTTATAGACATCTCAGTAAAAGATAAAAGTGTTGGGAACGGGTTCCCTTCCTATGTGGAGAATACCTGTGGATTATTCTTTGAAAAATTTTCACATTGAGAAAATAAAGATGATTATTATTTGGTTCTATCTTCATAGGTAGTTAAATCTTTTTAACATAAAAAAATGTTCTCTCAATGTATATATAAAAGAGGGTGTGATCCAATAGTTTTGTGTGACAAGGAATTAGGAGAAGATAGTTTAGAAAAACTCGGACGATTTGAGATTGACGAGTTTGTTGTTTGATCTTCTATTTTTACAAAAGATTAGATAGACGAAGGGTGTAATCTTTCTTTATTTTCTTAGTGAAATCTTCTGGGCTTGAAGATCGAATATCCCGTGGTTTTTCCCTTTTTCGAGTTTTCCACGTAAAAATCTTTACGTCATCTTGATTTTATCCTCGTTGGTTTAAGGATTGGTGTTCCACAATTTTATCCAATCCCAACAAGTGGTATTAGAGCCCATGATTCTTTGGGCCGAGATACGCAGGTTAAGGATCTCCTCGTGCATTGTTGATCCACAAAAAGCACAAAGAGGGTTGATTAGGTATGTAAGTGGCCCAGTCCAAGTATGCAGGTAGAGAAGGCCATGGATTCAAGATCAAGGGAGAG
This sequence comes from Drosera capensis, assembly GCA_001925005.1. Lineage (NCBI taxonomy): Eukaryota > Viridiplantae > Streptophyta > Magnoliopsida > Caryophyllales > Droseraceae > Drosera > Drosera capensis. Next base: position 74,972 of record LIEC01011043.1, on the reverse strand, counting down.
TTGGTGATGTGCATGAACTCACACATAAGGGGGAGATTGTTGAGGATATGTGTGAGTAGGTTTACCCACATTAATTATGGAGAAAAAAAAAGAGTATAATATATATATGAACAACACATAACCCATCAGCTTAAGCTTTTGGGTTAACAACTCATACCAATTCACATGCGCATTCTACTCACATCCGATTAGAACGTGATTTCCTCCCTTGGGCTCTTCCTTGAATTGGTATCAGAGCAAGGTTGTTTGTTTTTGTTGTTAGCAAAACAAGAAAAAGAAAAAAAAGAGAGATCTACACAGTTAGAATGTGGTATCCGCTTCCATCTCATCCGTCGTTGTCATAGCCGCCAGCACCGTTGCCCAATCGAGCCCAACACCCCCAGAAAGATCGAGCTCAGCCGTCCCGACTTGGATCTATGTCGTCGCTGGTCACCGCCTTAAGCCACCCCAGAGATTGAGCTGTGTCGTCCAGGCCGCCGCTGTTGCTGCACCAGCCACCATAGCCAGAGATCCAAATGACGGCGAGATAGCAGGTCCATCAGGGGCTCGACTAGCCCAACGCTACAGGAATAGGTCCCAGGCAGTGACCCACAAGCCCTGGCAGTGGCACGACAGTCCCAGGTTCGGCCCAATAGTAGCTTGTCCTAACTTTGTCGTTCTCCCTGTTTCGCGAGTAAAGGGATATACACCGGGGAGCTCTTTATTGTTCAGTTTTTTAAAGACTCCGTGACTAGGTTGTTAAGGACCAGTAGCAAGTTCCTTGATAATTGAAGATGGAAATGAAACCGGGCTGGATGGTGAATCTCAACGGTACTAATTATCATACCTGGAGAAACAAGATGAAATATCTATTTTTCGTCAAGAATATGCATCTACTAGTATTTGCTGCGGCAAAGTCGCAGGACAAGACCGAGGAAGTTTGGGTGTTCGAGCATCAGCAAGTATGTGGTTACATGCGTCGATGGATAGATGATAACGATTATAACCACATTGCAAAATGAGGAGAATCCACAAACATTGTGGGAGAAACTTGAATCTTTGTATGCCAAGAAAACTGGTATGAACAAACTATTCTTAATCACGACGATGATGAGTCTAAGATACCGAGATGACATTTCTATTTCAGATCATGTCAATGAATTTCAAGGCATGATGGACCAACTATCAACGATGGGAGTCAAATTTGAGGATGAGATTCAGAGATTTTGGTTGCTGGGAACTCTACCAGATTAGTGGAAAACAGTTAGAGTATCTTTGACAGCATCGGAATCCAATGGGATCATTACATTGGAGGTAGCCAAGAGTAGAGTTTTGAACTAAGAGATGCTAAGAAAATCTCAAGGCACTGCTTCTTCATTGTCAACACACTTTGAAGTTTTGTTTACTGAGCCCTAGGGGAAAAGCCAGCGTAAAGGTCAGAGAGGTGATAGGAGTAAGAGTAGAGGAAAGTCCAAAGACTACTATCAGAATATCGAGTGCTATTATTGTCACAAGAAGGGCCACATCAAGCAATATTGTTATGCCTACAAAGCTGACCAGAAAAAGAGTAATAAAACCCGGGAAAAGTATGAAGGAGAAAAGCAGCTACAGTATCTATGAGTGGAGATGATATCGTCATTGTTGGTGATAAGGTGAAGGCAGCTTTTCTCCATGGCTATTTGGAGGAAGATTTATATATGGGGAAGCCTGACATTTTTGTTGTAAAGGGCAAAGAGAGTTATGTGTGTAGGCTGAAAAAGCGTCTATACAGTTTGAAGCAAGCTTCGAGAAAGTGCTACAAAAAGTTTGAGTCACTGATGGGGAAGCTAGCATATAGGGGAGCTCAAACAGTAAGTGTGGTGAGTCGATATCTATCTAATCCGAAAAGAGATCGAAAGTGACAAACCAAAGGAGGTCGAGTTCAGAAAAATTCATACAGATGAAAAATTGAGCTAACATGTTGACAAAAATTTTATCAAGGGAAAAGTTTGAATATTGTAAGGAGATCGTCGGAATGGCGATATCCTCCACCTAGTCGGGAAGGGAGAGATTTTTTGGTAGCGGGTTCCCTTCCTATGTGAAGAATATCCATGGATTATTATTTGAAAGATTTTCACATTGGAAAAATAAAGGTGGTTATGATTTGGTTATATATTCATAGATAGTTAAAATTTTTTAACATCGGAAAAATATTCTTTCAATGTATATATAAAAGGGGGTGTGATCCAATAGTTTTGTGTGACGAGGAATTAGGAGAAGATACTTTAGAAAAACTTGGGCGATTCGAGATTGACGAGTTTGTTCATTGATCTTTTATTTTTGTAGAAGATTAGATAGACGAAGGGTGTAATCTTTCTCTATTTTCTTAGTAAAATCTTCTAGGGTTGGAGACCGAACATCCCGTGATTTTTCTCTTTTTCGGGTTTTCCACGTAAAAATCTTTGCGTCATCATGATTTTATCCTCGTTAATTTAAGGATTGGTGTTCCGTAATTTTATCCAATCCCAACAAAAAATTCATAGCATTTCATGGAGTTGCCAATGACAAAGGAGTTCAAGCTCAAGTTGTAGGATGCGGAATAGAATTATAGAAAGACGACTCGTGGGAGACAAATGACACTGAAGAAGATCTAGTGGACTTGTAGGAGCATCTTGAAATCAATGTCTTTCAGATGTCGATTATGTTATTATCAGTTTTGTTGTCGAGGTTGATATTAGGGACCTACGTAAATGGTGAGCTGTCTGTATTAAATAGCCAACAATCAAACTTACAAAAATCCATTGACTCTTAATTCCATCATGGATAAGATGCAATATGAAAATCAGATGCAATGAAAACCTAGAGTCAACCTAAAAGGTACAAAGAAAATCTTTTGACAGCATTAAAAAAAAGAGGCAATTGAGCAAAAACACATAATATAAGTTCACTTAGTTTTAGTATTTATTTCGGTTTTAACCATCTATATGCATGAAAAAATAATGTTCACACATATAATATACAGTTTAAGTTACGACGAAGGTCCGTTATTTTTATCGTCACTAGTAAATTACTGTTACTATCCTAAATGGGTTAATTAGAACGTTAAATAGTATAGCATCAATGGACTAAATATAAATATCAGAAATGCGAAAGATGCAACCAGAATCCATCACCAACTCTGAAATAGATGCAACCAAGGACTTAACGACAGATGTAAGGACAATCAAGATGGTTTGAGTCTCAATAATAACTGAAACTGGGGCTTCACCCTTCTTCTACTTGTTTTTTCAGGTTAGGATATTTGTTCCTCTAATGTCCCTTCTAATGACAATAGTGACATGAATCTGACTTCTTCGAACTACTGCTCTTCGATTAGCCTCTAAATCTATCCTATTGTCTTCGATCCTGTCTCCCTCTAATGGATAGTCCATCATTAGAGCACGTGGGCCTGGATGACTTCGAGAGCTGGTGTCTCAACGGACTACTGAATCATAATAGTTATAAAGGTCTCAAAGCTGCTCGAAAGTGAGAACAACAGAATCACCGTCGTTTTTTTTGTCGTCGATGATGACTCCCACATTCTTAATAACTACAAGAATAGTCTGAAATTCATTATAGTGTTTTTTAGTGAGGTAGCCGACTCCTTCAATTTGAAGGAATAAAGACATTACCTCACATACAAAATAGAAGCAATAGATTTGCTCCTATATAAGCTAGATAATTTATCCCAAAGAGTCTTGGTAGTCTTCTCCTTCTAGACGTTCTGAACAACATCATTGGACAAGCATAACTGTAAAGCTATGAGTGCCTTCTTATCCATCGCCGTTTTATCTTCCGCTTTCATTTCTATCGGTAACTTATCAATCCCTTCCAGAATCTCTTTAATTCCTTCTTGAGTTAATAAGACAATTACTTTGACTCTCCAAAGTCCAAAATTATTTATGCCATCCAATTTTTCTATGTCAAATTTCATTTGTGCCATAATTTTTTTTTAACCCATAGTAAATTTAGTCAAAACAATAAAATCCAAATGGAATTAATTAAATCTCAACCTTAATAACGTTTGTTCCAAAGTTTATGTAGACTAACTGGTGTAGAAAATAAGAAGTGAACGCTACCAAGTTCTGATACTAGTTTGTTATGATAAAGTTTCGTTGATTTATTGTCACTAGTTTATTATCATTAATTTGATGGTAGTTAAGCTTGGTAGCATTAAACAGTATATTTCTCGTACCACTCTATTTCCATTAATTTAGACAATGCTAATTTTATAGAGTGTTAACTGTATAGCACCAATGACCAAAACATAAATAACACAAATAAAAAAGAAAAAAGATTTTACGTGGAGATTCTTACGGGAGAAAACCATGGACGGTCGTGAACAATGAAAAAATCAACTAATCAAATAAGAAGTACAAACAAGCTACACCGATCACCTAGAGTACCGAAACAAAAGGATCAAAAAGTAACCTTCTTATTTATAAATCTCTCAAGATCCCTAAATGCTCCCTAAATGTATTTAACTCTAAGATATGTGCAAACACTTATGTTCCTGCACCTTTGCTCTGATGCACTTCATGTTTTTCCAAGGTTCAATATGTGTTATATATGAACATAACATATGTGAAAGTGTTCCATTTGCAACATGATCACACGCGGAGGACCACACGCGGAGGACCACACGGAGAAACTGTTGGCTAAATCTTGACATGAAGGAGAAAAGCAAGAAACACGATGCACAGTAAACACGCCGGCCACTATTCATCTCCACCGGTCAAGGAAAACAACATGTTTGTTAGGCAACGCATAGAATTTGTTTTCCTATATAAAGCATAGATTTGTATGCTTAAAAATGTACCTCGGAGACAAATCAAATAAACAAGAAAACAAAAAACGGGAAGAATTTTCCCACAAATCATTTGTCTCAACACACCACATCGATCCTAAACCAACAAATTGGTATCAGAGCCTGGTTGGTGGTGTATACACACTTGGTCGAGGAGATCCAGCCACCCACGCGGCTCAGATCCAGCCGACTCCGACCACCCAACGCTAGATCTGTATCGTAGCCACCACATCCACGTAGCCACGGCCAGCAGAGATCCGGCCATCATCACCACCGTCACTGGTCGCCACCTCCATCAATTCCCACCTCAATTCCAGAGATCTGAAAAGCTCAACGACCTCTATCCTCGCCTCCCTCTCAAAGCCGCCCGTTGCTGCCAAAAGAGACATCCCAGCCAATGGGAGTCACGAGGAAGAAAGAGATTGAGACGACGAAGGAGAAGAGGAACTCTTTCGTGAAGAAAGGAGGCGAAGGAAGGGAGTAGAGGAAGGAGGAGGAGGAGTTCTGGGACAAGAAAGTAAGAAGGTAGTGGGGTGCAGTCCGCGTAAAAAAAAAGGCATAAGACAAAAAAAAAAGGAGTGGAAGAAAAGTGAAAAAAAAGGTGGAGGTGTGATTAAAAAATCGGTGGGGGTGTACAAAGTCTAGTAAAAAAAAAGTTTTTTTGGGGAATTCCACCAGTAATATGATGGGTCAAATTCCATTGCCGAGACTTTCCAAGACGAACTACAACAACTGAAGTATCCAAATGAAAACGTTGCTCGGTGCGCAAGACGTGTGGGAATCAATCACCGCCGGTTATGAAGAACCGACCGCAACCGAGATCGACGCTATGCCTGCAAATCAGGCAAAAGCGTGGAAGGAGAAACGTATGAAGGACAAGACCCCTCTCTATCTCTTGTTTCAAGCGGTAGACGAGTCGGGTTTTGAGAAGATTGCCAGTGCAACATCGGCAAAAGAAGCGTGGGAGACACTGTAAAAGGTGTTCAAAGGAGCCGATCGAGTCCAACAAGTTCGTCTCCAAACTCTTCGAGGCGAATTTGAAAGAATGGCGATGAAGGAGTCGGAGCAGTATCCAACTACATCACGCGTGTGGAGACGGTGGTGAATCAAATGAAACAAAATGGTGAAACGTTGTCCGAGTCAAGAGCGGTGGAGAAAATATTACGGTCTCTAACCAATGATTTTGAGATTCGAGTATGTGCGATTGAAGAATCAAACAACATAGCCGAATTGACAGTCGCCGAGATAACCGGTTCTCTAGATGCACACGAGAAACGTTTAAAGAACAAGAAGGGAGATACACTCGAAGAAGCTCTCCAAGCCAAAGCATCAATCAAAGATGATAAGGCGTTATGGTCTAAAGGACAAGGACGTGGCTACGGAGGTCGCGGTAATGGAGATCGAGGTCGTGGTCGAGGAGAATACCAAGAAAGAAAGGGACAGTCTACTCAACAAAACTAGAGAGGCAGTGGACGCGGTAGAAGTAACAAAGTGATCGAATGCTACAAGTGTGGCAAGAACGGCCACTATGCGAAGAATTGCAATCCTGAAAAATGCCATAACTGCGGGAAAGTTGGGCACTTTGCGAAGGACTGTTGGAGCAAGAAGAAAGTAGAAGAAAATGTCAACCTAGCAATAGAAGACGAGTCAAACGAAGGTCTTCTCTTGATGGCACAAAACGAGACCAACATCGATAATGACTTGATTTGGTATCTCGACACCGGCGCAAGCAATCATATGTGCGGACTCAAACACTTATTCAAGGAGATACAAGAAGTCAAAGCAGGTCATGTTTCTTTTGGGGATGCATCAAAAGTCCAAGTCAGAGGACAAGGTACAATTTTATTCTTACAAAAAGGTGGCGCGATTGGAGCAATCGAGGAAGTATATTATGTGCCGGAACTAAAGAGCAACATTTTGAGTATGGGCCAACTCATGGAGAAAGGATACTCGGTGCAAATGAAAGACCGGGTGTTACAACTCAATGACAAGCATGGACGATTGGTGGCTCGAGTCGAAATGGGCAAGAACCGCATGTACAAGCTCAATTTGCGACAAGTACAAGAGAAATGTTTGAAGGTCAATGTTGAAGACAAGAGAACCTTGTGGCATCTCAGATTTGGCCATTTACATCATGGAGGTCTGAAAGTCTTAGCAAAGAAGAACATGGTGCACGGACTGCCGGATATGGACTACGAAGGCAAATTTTGTGAAGAATGCGTGCTAGGGAAGCACACAAGAGCTTCATTTCAAAAGAAGGCGACATATCGAGCTAAAGAACCTCTCGAGTTGATCCATACAGATATTTGTGGGCCAATAACTCCTGGCTCATTCAGTGGGAAAAGGTACTTCATCTCTTTTATCGATGATTTCTCACGGAAAACATGGATCTATTTTCTAAAAGAAAAGTCCGAAGCACTTGAGGTATTTATGAAGTTCAAAAGCTTGGTGGAAAAATCGACTGGCAAGGTTATCAAATCTCTAAGATCCGATAGAGGAGGAGAGTACATCTCGATGACATTCACGGAGTTCTGTGAAAAACACCGCATAAGAAGATTTTTTACTGCACCGTATTCTCCTCAACAAAACGGTGTGGCAGAAAGGAAGAACCGTACCATTCTCGACATGGTTCGTTCTATGCTCAAGAGCAAGACGCTGCCAAAGGAGTTTTGGGCGGAAGCTGCGCAATGTGCAGTTTATGTGCAGAATCGGTGTCCTCATGCAAAGTTGGAACATCTAACGCCGCAAGAAGCATGGAGCGGTCAAAAGCCGACAGTCTCACACTTCAAAGTATTCGGTAGTGTTGCTTATGCACACGTGCCGGATCAGCGGAGGACCAAGTTGGAGGACAAAAGCAAGAAGTACGTTTTCATCGGATATGACGAAAAAACCAAAGGATACAAGCTACTCGAGCCAACAAGCAAGAAGGTGGTTGTAAGTCGAGATGTGCAAGTCAATGAAGGAGCCGAATGGGACTGGAATGACTCAAAGAAAGCAACATTAGAGGAGGTAAAGATGCCCATAACCATGCCAACCACTACAACGACACCTGATCCACAAGACAGTCCAACAAATAGTGATGATGATGGTGAACGAGGACAACCAAGATGGCGAACTATGCAAGACTTATACAACTCGACAAATGAGGTACATCTTGTTTGTCTCTTGGCAGATGCCGAGAACATAAGCTTTGAAGAAGCTATGCGAGATGACAAATGGCAAGGAGCTATGAATGAGGAGATCCAAGCGATTGAGCGCAACAAAACTTGGGAATTAACAAAATTGCCAAAAGGTGGACAAGCTATTGGAGTGAAGTGGGTGTTCAAGAAGAAGTTGAATGCAAAAGGCGAAATTGAGAGGTACAAAGCACGACTTGTGGCGAAAGGTTATAAACAAAAGGCGGGAATAGACTATGACGAGGTGTTTGCACCCGTTGCAAGGATGGAAACAATTCGTTTGCTAATCACTCAAGCTGCTCAGTTCAAATGGAAAATATTTCAGATGGACGTCAAATCGGCATTCCTGAATGGTGTGCTTGAAGAGGAAGTGTATCTCGAACAACCACCGGGATACATGAAAGCTGGAGATGAGAACAAAGTGCTGAAATTAAAGAAAGCACTCTATGGGCTGAAGCAAGCTCCACGAGCGTGGAATACCCGTATTGACACTTACTTCAAAGAGAATGGGTTCGAGCAATGCCCATTCGAACATGCGCTCTATGTCAAGAAGAAGGAAGAAGGTTTGCTATTCGTCGCTCTCTATGTAGATGATCTGATTTTCATGGGAAACAACAGTGATATGATAGAGGAGTTCAAAGCAGCAATGACACAGGAATTCGAGATGACGGACCTTGGAGTAATGAGATATTTCCTCGGTCTAGAGATTCAACAAGGAAAGGAGGGCATATTTGTGTCGCAAGAAGGATACGCAAAAGACATATTGAAAAGAAATAAAATGGCGGAATGCAATCCGATATCAACACCGATGGAGCCTGGTGCAAAGCTTTCAAAGTATGATGGTGGAGATCAAGTTGACGCAAGTAAGTATCGAAGCTTGGTGGGAAGTCTCCGTTATCTCACTTGCACAAGACCAGACCTATCGCTAAGCGTTGGAGTGGTGAGTCGGTTTATGGAGAAGCCGGTATACTCACATTGGAAGGCATTGAAGAGAATTCTACGATATATTCGTGGAACGGTGTCGCTCGGACTATTTTATTCTAAGACGGAAGAGTACAAGCTGCTTGGATATTCGGATAGTGATTGGTGTGGAGATGTTGATGATCGAAAAAGTACATCCGGATATGTGTTTTTCATGGGAGACACGGCTTTCACTTGGCTATCAAAAAAGCAACCGATTGTCACACTCTCAACTTGTGAAGCCGAATACGTGGCAGCATCATGGTGCGTTTGTCATGCAATTTGGATGAGAAACTTGTTAAGCAAGTTGGAACAGAAGCAAGGTGAAGCAACCGAAATCCGAGTCGACAACAAATCTGCAATTGAATTAGCAAAGAATCCGGTGAATCATGAACGAAGCAAGCACATTGATGTGCGGTTTCATTTCATTCGGGATGAAGTGAAATATGAAAATGTGAAACTCGTGCACATAGCAAGTCGTGACCAAGTGGCGGACATTTTCACAAAACCGCTGCCGACGGTGCTATTTGAGAATTGCAAAAGGATGCTCGGCATGAAAGATGGAAGAGAAGTCCGATGAAGAAAAGAGCCATGTCAAGGTTAGGGGGGAGTCTGTTGGCTAAATCTTGACATGAAGGAGAAAAGCAAGAAACACGACGCACAGTAAACACGCCGGTCACTGTTCAACTCCACCGGTCAAGGAAAACAACGTGTTTATTAGGCAACACATAGAATTTGTTTTCCTATATATAGCATAGATTTGTATGCTTAGAAATGTACCTCGGAGACAAATCAAATAAACAAGAAAACAAAAAACGGGAAGAATTTTTCCACAAATCATTTGTCTCAACACACCACATCAATCCTAAACCAACAGAAACATGTCAGGAAGAAAAAAGATGTGTTCCTCATGAAATTTGAGCTACCGTTAATAATTTACAAAATCATTATTTATAATTCTCTGATATTAACGGATATTAAAACAAAAGTGAATTTTTTTTGGCTATTTTTGTTCAAGTTTCTTATAAAAGGACCATAAGTTTAATATGAATATCATGATCTCACGTAGGCAAGTAGAAAAGAAAACATCATTGCAAACTAATGGAATGTAATAGAATAAACACCCGATTGTAGTTGTCGTGATCTATCATCATGACCTGCTCAGATATTTTGATCCGGATGAATACTCCGAAACTCAAAGATAGAATCGAATGTTATCCATATCAACTCCAAAAAGATGGCCGGGGGTTTCCACTGTCCACTGCCGTGGTAAGTAAAAAACAGTGAAACATCCTCATTGGCCAATGACCACCTTCCATTTCACTTCAGCTCAACTCTCCATCATAAAGTCACATACATTTTGTTCAAAGTGAGATACAACCAATATCAAGTTGTATTTACACCTTTGTTGACACAGTTACGAATTTGGACTTGCATCCTAAAACTTCTAAAAACGAGTTAAATTGTTCTATGTATATTGAGACGAGGGGAATAATAGAATATTATCCATTTCAAGTCCAAAATTAAGGAAGGGCTCTTTTCGCTGTCTATCATGAACTCGCGTACGATCCGCATTGGCCACCTATCATCAACTCACACACTATTTGTTCACAAATTATTCACACAGCCAATACCAAGTTGTATTTACACCTTCTTTGACTGATCCAGCCTGTGTTTTCACAGATGCCCATTGGATCATGCTATACAGTTTCTCATCTCTGTCGATGTACCTTTTTTCTCTGCCTCATCAATGTTATTGAGCATTGAATCCCTTGCAGTGAACTATCGTACTCAACATCAGGTTTGGTCTTCTTCTTTTGAAAAATCTCAACTTTGTGGATTAATTGTTCTGAGTGTAATAAATTAGCAGCATTTATTTTGGCTATGTACTTTTCTTTCCACCATTTTGATGGGGAAATTTGAAATGAAGCGCTTGAGTCTTATGCATGTTAATTTTAGCTTCAAAAGACCAAGTATGAAGTTTTTTGTGTTGTTTCTATGCCAATCTTGTACTTTATCGTATTCTTGGAATATCAGAATATGATCATGTGATGATCTTTTTGCTGCTCTTGTGAAAAATGGAAATACGCTGTAGTACCCCTATCTTGTAAGTAACTTGGAATTGTACTTCCCAGTTCTCAGTCAGTGATCCGCTTTAGTTGGTGGGGGGAGGTTAAGCACACATTGGACTCTGAAATTCGATAGAACGATGATGCAGGTTATGAATTTGAGAAGTATAGCGCAGCAGTATATGGCAGCAGGATAGAAGACATTGCATGAATGGCTTCGTTGAGACTGCTATACTAGGTTAACTCAATTGTAGGCAATATGTCCTCCCAACATGTGGCAACTAGTTCGATATATACAAAAGAGGTAAAATATGATCTCTGCATTGAAAATACGAGAGTAAAATTGTACAACTCGTCCCATTCAAACTTGCTACTAGACACCATTAATTGATTTGTGTTGGATTAGTGGATTCATACTACGTGTACATGGATAATTTAACTATACGGATTAATTGTATGTTATGTGTTATCTTACGTTTTGACCAAAATATTAGTGATCCTACGGATATTAATATTAAGTGGTTTAATATGTCGTCTTATAAAGTATATGGTCCAATTATGTAGAGACCCACATACTTGATCATAATTAATGATAGACTTATTATGGATAAGAACAACTATATATGAGGGTTATGTTCCCCCGTTGAACATACGTTATATCTTTATGGCCTCTCATCGTTAGAGAGAGAAACCCTACCGTGTGTTTCAACTGGAAGATATCCTAACCTTAGGCAATCTTCAACCCAGATCAAAGACTTATTTTTGTGGATTCAGGTACGTTTCTGCTTATGATCTAGTCTAAATAATTCGATATGAAGGTTATAGTTTTAATAGGATTTATTCCAACAATTGGTATCAAAGACTCCTTCATATTTGGTTATTTGAAAATCAGTTTATTTTATTTTTAATTGGGTTGAATCATATTTGGTTTTGTTGTTACATTATTGCTGCGTACTCATGATTTTAGAATTGTAAGCTCCTAGCAATTCGTTTTGATCTGGATTATTTTTATTGGGATAATTATCGCTTTGCATGAGTTGAGGCTAGCAATAGTTGGCAATAGTGTTATATACAATTTTTTGTATGTCCAATATTCTAGATTAGTTAATTGAAACAATATGTTTTCAAAGTAACCTCTTTTGTGTAAATTGATTAATCTAGAATATTAAGATGCTTTGTGTATGTTTGAATTCTATGCGTTTAGCAATCGGCTCAAAGAAAGGTTGTTATTTGGCCGGAATTAAAACATGCTTGTGGTAACAAATATGTGACAATTAGTTTTTCCATGTGAATGTTAAGTCGGTCCAAAGAAAAGTTTGATGTTTGACAGGATTTTATTGTCAATATTTGATTACTACACCAAGAGTACCACTTACAAGTTGATTTTCTATCTAAAGACTAAAATCAACAAAAGGTATCTTGTGATGGGGTTTTGTCATTATTTGAATATGTGAATTAAAATTATATTTAAGTAATAATTATGAGCTTGCTGTTTATATTATCTTTTGTTTTTTTTTTTCAGTCAATATTTCTGCTGCTACAATATCTACAAACATTAACAGTATCCGTGTGCTTAATAGCATAAATTTTAAGGAATTGAAAGAGAACGTAATGATAGTTCTTGCTTGTATGGATCTAGACATTGCATTTCGGATTGAGCGACCTGCTGCTTTTAAGGATACATCTATCCCTGATGAAAAGAGGGAGATGGAGAAGTGGGAACGCTCAAATCTTATGAGTGTTATGATCATGAAACGTGCAATTCCAGAGTCATTAAGGGGCATTATGTCTGAAGAGGGTAATGCCAAATAGTTCCTTGCTGAACTTGAGAAACGTTTTGCAAAAAAACGAAAAGGCTGAAACTAGTAATTTTTGAGTAATCTTGTTTCCATGTGGTTAAAGACAAAGGGAACATAAGGAAGTACATTTTGGAAATGTCTCATACTTCTTCAAAACTAAAGGCACTCAAAGTGGTATTACCCGAGGAATTACTTGTGTATTTAGTTTTGATCTCTCTTCCTGCACAATTCAATCAATTTAAAGTCAGGTATAACTGCAGAAAGGAGAAATGGACTCTTAATGAGCTCATTTCACATTGTGTGCAAGAGAAAGAGAGAATAAAGCTAGATAAGAGATCTCTCTATGATCCCACTTCAAGAACTTTTTTTGAGACGGGTAATGCTCGGTTTTTTGAGGATGTTGAGTTTAGGGGGTGGGGAGATAAAGTTAGAGATTTTGTTTTTGAGGTAGACATGTGTCTCTTCCCTCAGTTGTTGTTGATCATGATCGGGGTGTTATTATTTCTGACACGGATCACGAAATAACTCCAGTTCAAGACAATCTTGATAATCTCCCTAATCAAATTCCTGATATTATTAATGAAGATCAAACTCAATAATCTCAAGAACATGAAGTGTCATTAAGGAGATCCACTAGAGAAAGGAGAAATACAATTTCGGATGACTACATTATATTTCTCCAAAAACATGAGGTAAACTTGAAAATTGTGGACGATATTATTACCTTTCTCCAGAAACAAAAAACAGACTTTGGACTTGTGGAAGATGATCCAATCAACTTCCGTCAGGCCATGGAAAGTTCTAAATCTCAAAAGTGGATTGATGCTATTAACGATGAGATTAAGTCTATGAGTGACAATGACGTTTGGGAGCTAGTCCCATTGCCCGAAGGTGTCAAACCTGTTAGTTATAAATGGATATTTAAAACCAAGAGGGATTTAGAGGGCAATATCATAAGATTTAAAGCTCGCCTTGTCGCTAAGGGCTATACTCAAAAGGTAGGCATTGACTTTAAAGAGACTTTATCTCCGGTTTCATCGAAAGACTCTCTCAGGATAATAATGGCACTAGTGTCACATTTTGATCTTGAGCTTCATCATATAGATGTTAAAACAACGTTTCTTAATGGTGACATTGAAGAAACAACTTATATGGAGCAACTAGAAAACTTTGTTTTGGAAGATCCAAAGAAAATAGCTTGCAAATTAAAGAAATCCATCTATGGGCTCAAGCAACCTTCCCGTCAATGGTATCACAAGTTTCATAATGTCGTTACGTCCTTTGGTTTTGAACCAAATATAACTGATGACTGTATATATATACCATAACTTCATTGGGAGTAAGCATATTTTTCTGGTTTTATATGTCGATGACATACTACTTGCCAGCAACGATACAGGCTTATTAGACAAAACTAAGAGATTTCTTTCAAAGAAATTTGAAATGAAAAATCTTGGGGACGCCTCTTTTGTAATAGGAATTCAGATACATCGAGACCGCCACAAAGGTGTTCTCGAACTCTCACAAAAGGGCTATATCGATAAGGTGCTTAAAAGATATGGTATGCAGGATTGTAAATCAGGTGGCACCCCTATTGCTAAGGGAGACAAATTTAGCCTCAATTGGTGCCCAAAGAATGGTTTTGAAACCAAGGAAATGGAAATGACAACTTATACTTCGGCTCTGGGAGTCTAATATATGCTGAGTTTTGCACACGACCTGATCTAGCATACATAGTTGGGATACTATGCAGATATCTCAGCAATCCGGGAATAAACCATTGGAAAGCATCCAAAAGAGTCATGCGATACTTACAAAGAACAAAAGATTACATGCTTACATATCGGAGGTCGGATCAGCTTGAAATCTATAGATATACCGACTCCGATTTTGTTGGGTGTCAGGATAGTCTGAAATAAAGCTATATCTACATGCTTGCTGGAGGAGGTATCTCTTGGAGAAGCATCAAACAATCTCTTACAAGTGGAATTTATAGCATGTTACGAGGCATCCAATCAAGGATTATGACTCCAAAATTTTGTTAATGGACTAATTATAGTGGATAGCATTAAAAGGCTACTCAGACTATTATGTGACAACAGGCCAACAGTCCTTTATGCTAAAAACAAGAGTAATTTGACCAAGATAAAGCATATAGATGTCAAATTTCGAGGTATGAAAGAAAGAGTACAGAAAGGACAATTGTCCATAGAACACATCAGTATTAACTCCATGGTTACGGATCTGCTCACTAAGGGATTGCCACCCAAAGTGTTTCATGAGCATGTTGCTCATATGCGTGTCAACTCAGATGAGGATTATGTGTTTTAGTGGGAGTTTGTTTTGTACTATTTTTATGGTGTCAAACACATATTTGGTTGATTAAGTTTTTTTTAAGGTTGTATCTCCAGTTTTAAAGTTTCGTGTACTCTTACAGTTTTGAGATGGATCTCGATATAGTTTAAGGTGGACCAGTTGGAAATAGACACTCTATTTTGGACCACACTTTATGTTATTTCCATGCTACACACCTATACTTGATCCATGTCGTTGATTATATTGATATACGTGATCATTGTTGTTTCTAGTTATGTCAAGGTAACATAGATCTCTTATGTTCTATGTTGATATGTTTGATGGACCAGATTGATTAATGACGATTACAAGTTGATGACATTATTGAGCTCATAAGGTTATATTGTGACATACAATACTAAGGTTTGTGCATGTACATGAGTATGTCGTCCAAGTGGACGATTCTTGGATTAGTGCACTCATACAATACTAAGATTATTGGATTAGCGATAAGAACAACTATATATATGAGTGTTATAGTCCTCGGTTGAACATACGTTACATCTTTCTGGCCTCCTCCCATCGTTAGAGAGAGAAACCCTATCGTGTGTATCAACTGGAAGTTATCCTAACTCTAGAAGATCTTCAATCCAGATTAAAGTCTTGCTCTTATGGACTCAGGTACGTTTCCGTTTATGATCTAATTTAAATAATTCAATATGAAGGTTACAGTTTTGATAGGAATATACAATCCCTCCAATTGTATTGAAATTGATGTAACAAATTCTGAGATGTATTAGTCATAATGTAGTTCGTATGTTTAGGCTAAAAGTCAAGTAGGTAGTTACAGTCTAGGTTGGATGCTGGAGAGCGGACGACTACAGATGATGAAGTTCAGATGAGCCACCAGATGCAGACTACTACAAAGGACTTTGGATAAACAACTAAGAGATTGATGAGCAACAAAAGAACTTCAAAGTCTTTATGATCTAGGATTGAGCTTGTAGACGAGGATCAACATAGAATGCATCAATGTACAACAGTGCTGTGTGCAGACGAGGTTGCAATAGGGACTGGTGCAAATGAGGTCTCACAGTACAGTATGCAGACTAAGGTGCAGCATACTGGGTACAACAGAGATGGTTGCTAATGGTGGGATCAGAGGTCTGGAGTCAGTCAAACGAAGATTTGAGTTAAAGCAGCAACGACACAAAATCTAGAGTTTATGGACTGCCAGCAACAGAAACAAGATGGTGGGGGACATGAGTGGCAGAGTGTCAACATTAGAAATAGTGTCATACCTCTTAGGTTTGTTTCCTGAGCCTATAAAAGGAAACCGGCGAAGCTCTTTGAATAAGGTTGTTGAATAAGTATTGACAGGCAAGAGTACAAAGCAATCAATATTCAAAGATTACTCAAGAGAGCTAAATCATGAAATTCATAGTGAAGAAGAGTTCAATAGTCTGCAGAAAAACACCCTTTGTAGTAGAGTTCACATTACTGAATTTGTGTGAAGATCGTAGGTCTTTGTTATTTTGTACAAGTTATTTAGCTTGTAAAAAGAAGTTGTCTTGTAAGCTACAAACAAGAAGATAGTGATACTCACCTCTTTGCATGACTACACTGGTCACCAAGGAGAGACTGGACTAAGCTCTTGTTTATCAATTGATAACAAGTGTCTGAACCAGTATAAACACTATGTCTCTTACTTGCTTTCATTGTTTGATATTTAGAACTGTTAGAAATCAACCTTCACAACCAAACAGAGATAAATTCCAAGAATTGAAGTCTCTGCAGCAGATCCTGAAGTGTTAGATGCAGACTATCGAGTGGTCTAAAAAAATAAGAATCCGTTGCATAAAATTGTTAAAACTCGAATTAACCTATTCACCCCCCCCCCCCCCCTCTATTTTATATCTTAGACCTTATAATTGGTATCAGAGCATGACTTTCCAGAATTAACAGTTTGTGGAAAGAAAAGGTCATTATCTTATTTGTAAAGAAATTACTAACAGTTTGTTTTTGTGAAGAACTTTGGCACCACCAAAGTTTCCCCAAGTGTCCTAATAGTGGAGAACCTCCATTATGCTCATTCGACAAGTTCAACCCTTGGAAATTAAGTATGCTTGCACATCTCAATTCAATAGACGAAAGAATGCAAGACATCGTCTTTGATAGGCCTAATCTTCCAATGACGCCAAATCCAATGGATCCGACGAAAGAAGTACAAAGACCAAAGTCCCTTTGGTCAAGAGAAGATTGGGATCTGGAGTTGGTTGATAGAAAAGCTATATATCAATTTTTCAAATCCCTTGATGGCAACATGCTTGAGATAGTGGTTCATACAACCACTGCAAAGGAGGCATGGGAAGCTCTACTGCTAAGGAATGAAGGAACCAACGAAATAAGGGAGAACAAGAAGGATGTCTTAATGCAATAATATGAATTGGTCTTAATAAGATCCGATGAGAATCTGACTACCTTCTATGAAAGGTTTAATGTTCTCATCAACAATCTCAATACTTTGGGAAAAAACTTTCAAAAACAAGGAAGTCAACCTAAAGTTTGTGAGATCTCTTGGTGAAATCTAAAGCACTACGACCACAACCATAAGGGAATCCAGAGACCTAAAGATGTTAGCTCAACTATATGGCGTATTGTATACATATAATCTTGAAGTTGAGCAAAACAAGCAAATTGATAATGCGAGAAAGAAGACCTTGGCTTTCAAGGATCAAGAGAGAGTTTTAAAATCCATGGCAGAAGAAGAGACCAGTGATACCTCGTCTGCAAGTAAACAAGATCTTTTTGAAGAACTGGCACTGATGGGAAATAAGTTCAAGAAGCTATTCAAGAAGAGGAATTTCAAAAAGAACTTTCCCTCAAAAACAAAGGAAGCAGAAAAAAAAAGTCTACTACAACTGTGCTAGACCAAGGCATTTTGCTGCACAATGCGGACGACTAACACAAGACTCGTCTCCACCTAAGTTCAAGAAGGACCACAACAAGGACAACTCTGGAAGAAGAAAAAAGCAAAGCATATGCTGCAAAGACATGGAGCGACACAGACTCTGATGATGAAGATACAATATCAAAGGAGGATGAAGCGCAACAGGTATTTGATCTTTATGATATAGATACCATCATAGCGGAATTGAAGGAAGCCCTTCAAGAAGCATATGAGAACTTTATTTCCGTTTTAAAGGAAAATAAAGAGATTCTTAAGCAGATTGCAATTCTCAAAGAGACATGCAATTCAACAAATAAAAAGGCTAATAATAGTCTAATCTATGCTCAAGATGAACTAAAAGAAGAAAATGAATTAGTGAAACTTCACAATGCAGTAGTGAAAACACTTAGTTTTAGAACCAAGTAGATGCTTGGAATGGCATAAATACTTAGCTTTAGAACCAAGTAGATGCTTTAGGGAAGATTTGACTAAGCACTTGATTATCAATTGATAACAAGTGTTTGAACCAGTGTATATACTGTGTCTATTACTTGCCTTTATTGCTTGTTATTTTAAACTGTTAGAAATAAATCATCATAGCCAAACAGAGATAAAACTCAAAGAGTATGAACTCTCTGGTGTATCTACCAACTGTCATCTGCAGACTACCTAAGTGGTCTCTATAGAATAGTGGTCTGTAAAGAACTAGTATTTCGTATTAAAAGTTCCAAAAACCTTGAAACAACCTATTCCCCCCCCCCCCCACTTCTAGGTTGAATCTCGGACCTTACATAGAAATTAATTCAAGATAAACGGACTCAATTCTATGATAGACTCGACCTAGGAAACATTATAGATACATCCCCAAGCCCAGATTGTTTACAGTCTTAGGACCTATACATGAAAGGTATGACTAAGACAATCTAGCTACTCCTCCCAAGATAGCTACTGCGGTGGAGGAGGTGGTAGCCAAGTCCAATAAGCAAAACCTCCAAAGAAGTAGTCCTGTTAATCTGCCCAACGCTGCGTATGCTCATCTATCATATTGATGTGCTCACCGTGACAAGTGATCTCATCTCCATGTCTCTGTCGAATAGTTCGTTACGCTATCAACTCATTATGCTACCACTGCAACTCATGCTAAATCCATTGAATACCAACGCGCTGATCAAAGGGCCCCTGAGGCTAGAAATCAGGCTGAGGTGGTGAATATAGCCCTCTTGTGGAATAGGATGGACAAGCTGCCAATCATAGTGAAAGAGAGGTGCATTTGCAGTCTGAGCTGGCTCCGTGACATCCTCCATCTCATCATCACCCCTATCATTCTCTCAATCATTTGCCTCATTTGGAGGAAACAACCAATTATCTTCATCCTTCGACGATATCCCATCAAAGGGACTCTAATCTAGTCTGACTCCTTCGTCGAACCCCTAGGGCAATAAAAATACTCCTTTTCAACCTTCTTAAGCAGATACTTCTCCTTAAAATCATTCCAACCCATCAAAAAGGTGTCATCCTTCACTGGATCAACATCACTCTACCTCACCTTAAAATAAGTAGCTAAAGAAGTAATCAAACCTCCAATAACAATCGCACCCTTCACAGTCATCACCATCTCCAAATTCCGTGCCAAAAAGACGCCAAAATATATGCTCCTCTCTTCTATCAACACAGAGAAAAGAAACATCTTTGTTTAAGAAACTACTCCTCTATTTTGGTCATTGGCACAAATAGAATAGGCCAAATGCTAATGCATAGTCCTAATCGCAGGATTAAGGATCTACGTACTCTTCGCCAACTTGGAGAACCTCTCAACCCCACTCATCTCCCTCCATAATGAATGGATGCTTACAGTCTTGAACCTCTTCGAAAAAGCCTTTTCCCCTTCGTCCTTAAATCTATACACCTCTCCAAACTCCACAAGAGACATTTAACATTCGTGAGTTGGAAGCTTATCTGACTCCTATCATCCTCAATAGACTGCCATTCCACCTCATCAATCCCCACATTCAACGTACCTAACACTTCAAGCATTCATTGTTTGTATGTCCTCCATTGCTTCGTTAGGAAATCCTCCTAACCAAGTCTTTCTCCCTTTCAAAACCTCGTATCTATCAAGATCATGTTTCTCGGTCAAGTTTACACGCTTAGGGTAAGGTGTAAATGCCTTCTTACCCGCACGTGCCCTACTAGTACTTGCCACGGTGGTTTTTTGTCGCTTCCCTATGCTCATCATCCTTAGCAAACAAAAAAAAATCAATCACAATGTCAACAACTCACCCATAATTCAACCACAAACCAAAGAAAACTCCAAAACACTCACCCATCAAATCTTCAAAACTTGTCCAATAACCCAATATTACTCTAAACACACCTTAGATGTCGACCTCCTAAGCTAATAGAGTAGATAAAAGTGTTGAATTAGGATAAATGATGAAAATAGAAATTCGAACTTATTGTTTGAGGTTTGGATTTTGAAGGATTTTGAGTTTTTTTGTAATAAATCAAGGATGAGAATGGTGTGGAACGAGTGTAAATGATGATTTTAGAAAGATTAAAAATAAGAATCATGAAATTTGATTGAGATTTGAGGATTTAAGGTTGAGAGAAGATCGATTTTTGGAGTTTGTGTGAAGAAAATGTGTAGAAAATGTATATAAATTAGAAAAGAACATTCATGTGCCTCAGAGCAATCTGTCACGGGTATGATATGTTTGTCACGGGCGTGACGTTTCCTAAAGAAGCACCATATGCCCTTTTATTCGTTATGATCGTGACAACCACGATTTGGATTTTTGTATTATTTTTCCATCCAATTTTTTTTAACACTAAAACCTTCATAAACACTTCATAAAACATGTTTGGATGTGTTTGGATGAAAATCAAATTTGAAATCGGTTCAAACCACTTTTTAGAACACCATATATAATAACCATATATATAATAACCAATCAAATTTTAAGAATATGTTATTACGTTGATTATTTAAAACACAACGGATATTTTTTATACTCGTTGAAAGTTTAGGATCTAGGGTTTAGGGTGTACTGTTAAGTTTAATTTTTTACAAGTCAAAGTCTGGAGACTAATCCAAAGCAAAGTTGATGTCTCTACGACGGATTCCGTGGAATGATATCTTTCGAGTACTTTTTTCCGTTAATTATGGTGTAAACATTTTTTCCATATACGATGATAGGTTTTAAGTTTGTTACATCGAAATAAAATAATTTGCTAATATTAAATTGTTTTTCCATTAGAAACTATATTTTGTTAATATTAGAGTTTGATATATTAGCAATTACTTTAACACATAAAATTAGTCAAAACAAAAAACATTAAAGAAAACCTATTTTTTGGGAATATCTTATTACGTTGATGATATTAAACGCAATGGATATTTTCAATTCAATTTGGTTTTAAATATATAAATAAATTTAAAAAAAAAAATAAATGATGTTTTCGCTACGAATCCGTAGCAATATAGATGCTTGTGCGATGGATTCCATAACACATAATATGTCCTTACGACGGATTCCGTAGCAAATAATATGTATTTGCGTCGGATCTGTAACAATGTTGATTTTTTTAGAAAAAGTAGTCATGAAGGAATTTGTCGCAACTATGTTTGACCTAAATTGACCAAATCCCCCAAATTTGTTCCTTATTTCCTCGACACTGTCATGTAAAACTCTCCTCTCCTCTCCTTGTCGGACCGTCGTGCAGCGCCGCACCCCTCTTCTCCTCTTTGACCCACAGGACACCATCGTCCCGCTCCCTTTTCTCCAGACAGTCGGACATCGCCAGAACATTGCACCACTCCTCTCCTCTCTTCGTCGAACCGCCGCCGCATCACTCCTGCAAACACCAACCATCTCCCACGATCTTAAGTTAGTTAGGTATATTTTAATATGGCTATATATGTGTGTGCATGAAGGATCTGAAATGTGTTGTGTGTGTGTGTGTATTGAGGATGTGTTTGTTGGTTTAGGATCGTGATGATGGTGTGTTGAGACAATGATTTTTGTGGGAAAATCTCTCATTTTTTTTTTCTCTTTTTATTGATCCCTGTAGCTCTACCCCTGAGCTTCTGGTTTTACAATCAATCTAACAAACTATTTATAGCAGGTTGAAGGCGGTGTAATGCCTAACAGGATAAACCTATGTAAACCATTCTTCCTTTTCGGCGCCTAACATTCCAAACATGCTCCCCCTAATCCTGACATGGCTCACGATCATAAAACTTCATCTCATGTTCCTTAACCAAAGAGCTTGGCCTGCTGTTGTAGTGGCTGTCATAAACTCGATCTCGAGTAATGCCAATGCGTCGGTCTTTTCTGCTTATGTGTTCTAGCAAACTTCGCTTCCAAACCCTTCACTCTTGTTTGTAAATTGGTTATTAGAGCTTCGCGTTTTTTCCCACCTTCATGAATTTTTCCAACATACATTTCTGCGTCTCACTTTTTTCTACCATCCTGGCATGGATGCCATCTACTTCTTCTTCCACTCCAATTCCAAGCCCAATAAGGTTTCTAACCTCATCCCTATTGCAAGAGATGTCATCTTCACTATTAACCCAGTTTTTCCCTTCGAGGACACCAAGTTTCTTGCGGTCCAAATCCATATTATCTTGTGGATCGAGGATAGTGCTAGATTCCATGAGGCACCTATCATTGCCTCAGCGCTGCCTGCGCGTCCTTGCTCGTCGATGATCTCGCCATCGTCGTCTCCGGACTTTGCCATTGTTGGTGTCCAAAACTTGTAATGGTATGCGCAAAGTCGAGGTAGATGGACTTGCCTCTCCTGCCGCAAATGGTGAATGACTTGCACCAACGGCTGACTTTGGTTCTGTTACGCCTGCCACACCTTTAAGTTTTTCGAAGCTTGCTAGGAGACAGAGTGGTTTGGCTAACTCCAGACTAATCTTGTAAAGGCGATTTGATGTGCGCTTTACGAACATCAACAAATTGCCGTTGTCATACACCTTTATGGCATCTCCCACGATATTCACCTCGCTTCCATTCTTTGTCATATGTCCAAGGCTGATGATATTAGTGCAAAGTTTAGGAATGTAGTATACCTCATAGAGGATATACTGATCTCCATTTTTGCACTGGAAGACAATCGTTCCTTTGCCCATGACTTGAACGATTGTGCCATCGCCAAGTATCACCTTCCCGGTGATCTTCTTATCCAGCTGCTGGAACATTCCTCGATGGCCTGTCATATGATTATTGGCACCGTTGTCTAGGTACCAGGTATTCTTATTTGCTGTCTTCACCTTACCCTGGTGAAACGCCTGTAGCATCCTTTCTTCTCTGGGTTGTAGGGCGTCTTGCTGCTTAGCTTGTGTCTCCTCCTGAAACACGGAGAAAAATAATGCTGGCTCATCAGGGACAACATATGTGCGTTGTTCATCATTCCACCGCTTGCTATGATATTTCGAAGAGAAACGTCCCATCTTCCCGCGGTTGAAACACTTGATGTGACTTTTATCACGGCTGTTGCTGCAGGTGCCTCCCGCACCTTCCTAGCACACTGCATAATTGTCACTTCGGTTGCTCCTTCCACGACCTCGTCCTCGCCATTGACCTTTACCTAGGTTTGAGGTGTCGGATTCGTGTCCTTGACCAGACAACGAAGTTTCCCCACTGTTGCTCCTCTGGGGTGCCTGTTGCTCGCTACTAGTGAACATGAGCTGACTTTCACCATTACTGATATTGTTACGGAGTCGAGCTCTCTCCTCAAATGCCTTCAATCTTCTTATGGCCTCCTCGAATGGCATTGTCTCAAGATCGAAAAATTGCTCAATCCCGACAACGACTGTGAAGTATTTGTCTGGCACACAGTCGAGTAGTTTCTTGACTAGTGCGGCATCGTCAAGATCTGCACCAAAGCTAGAAAATCTGCTGGACATGCTGCTGAGTTTTCCGGCGAACTCGTCAATGGATTCCTGTTCTCTCATCCGCAGAGAATCAAATTCACTTTTTAATATCTGCAACCATTCCTTTCTTGGACTAATCTCCTTTTCCTCTTCTGGTTCGACTGCCTCCCAAACTTCCTGGGCATTTTTATTGCCCATACCGTATAGTTGGAAGAGTTAAGTATCGGGAAATTGAACGGCACTTCGCCGCTTTCCTTTGATGTCTGTTGGGGAATAATTGACATTTTTGGAATATTTTAAAAAAAATTTTGTCTTTTTTTTAACAAAGTAAAAATATCCACCTTTTTTTCTTGTTTAATTTAAAAAAAAATATCCTCTTTTTTTTTAATTTAAACAACAATATCCTTTTTTGTTAAAAAGAACAATAATATCTCTCTTTTTTTTTTGAAACAAACAATGTCCTCCTGCACTGACACAGCACCGTGTCTCCCACTCCCTTCTTTTTTATTTCTTCTCCCCTACGCGTGCTTTCCCTTTTTATCTCCTCAAAAGACATGCACACCCCTCACACCTGTTCTTCCTCTATATTCCTCTTTGTCCTCCCCCTTCGCCTTCTTCACCGTCTCTCTTTCACCCTCCCTCTGGGGTGACCAGTGGCTTAGAGGAGACGGCGATGATACTTGCGGCCAGTAATTGAATCCACTAGTAAGGGGAAACCGTGTCGGCTGCTGTTCAGATCTGGCATCGGGTGGGTTTGAGGCAGCGATGGTGCGGCTCTGGTGGCACGGTTCGATTAGGCTGGACACACCACCTCCGGCTCTGATACCAAATGTTGGTTTAGGATCGTGATGGTGGTGTGTTGTTGAGACAACGATTTTTGTGGGAAAATCTCCTATTTTTTTTTTCTCTTTTTATTGATCCCTGCAGCTCTACCCCTGAGCTTCTGGTTTTACAATCAATCTAACAAACTATTTATAGCAGGTTGAAGGCGGTGTAATGCCCAACAGGATAAACCTATGTAAACCATTCTTCCTTTTCAGCGCCTAACATACCAAACACTGTGCAGGTGTGCTTTTGCTTTTCCACATGAGTGTTTTTTCTTTGCTTTGATCTCCTTTGCTTTCCAAAGTCAGGATTATCGGCTAACAATGTTGAGGTCATGATGCATAGGTATATGATATATGTGTATATTTAGTGTTCAACTATGTGTATATAGAGACTAGCCTCATGTGTGTGTGTTCTAGACTTAATGACTGGCTTATGTGTGTGAATTAAGGATTCTAAATGTGTTATATATGTGCGTTCATGGTGATGGCGTGGCTGTGGTGTGCTTGTGTGCGACCCAAGTGAGTGTAGGTGTGGTGTGTGTATTAGTTAGGATGTGTAATATATATGTGTATTTTATTCTGCTAGTGCGTGCATGGTATGTATGTGAGAGCGTACGAATATGTTAGTAACAGCATTGGGATCATGTTGCATCGAGCCAGGTGAAGCATTGCCTATTTTTACAAACATATTCAATGAAGAATTATCAGAGAGAATATAAGCTAATTGTAGAACTACATGCTACCTTATTGGATAAATGACTTTCTGTTCTCACATGAAATTTCCATGAAGTTTTGATTATTGGGATTCAATAAGTGTACTTGATTTTTTGTATTAGGATTTGCCTTATGCTGATGTTACGCTCATTACGATAATTAATCAGTTTTAGAATAAATATATTAGGATAGTTACTTGAGGTGGTGCTTTGAGATAATCTCTTGATTATGTTAGGCTTATGGAATGTTAATCATGTCTTATATCTCATTATTTAACTAATATAAGGGAATAAATAATTTTTTTATCATAAGGGAGCATACATATATTATTTAACTAATATGATTCAACTTGTATTATTTGTTTCAATGTAGAAATCCAATGGATATGGAGTTGTATCGAACTTGGATGTATGAACGGTTCGATGGACCATATTTGCATCCTCGATTTGTTGAAGGGATTGAAGAGTTTGTCAAGAATGCTCTTCAACATGACGAGAGTCGTATCCCTGGATGATTGAGATGTCCTTGTTCGAAGTATAAGAACGGTAGATTCTAAAAAGTAGATTATTTGAAATATCACCTAGTTATCAAGGGTTTCAGAAAAGATAATTATGTTTGGGTCTATGACGGCAAAACATGAGTGGTAGAACATCAAGTAGATGTTGTTGGACTGTTCAATGCTTTTCCTCCAGAATATTATAAAGAGACCGAGGCTGCAAATGAACATGAATATGACGAGGGTCCCCCATCGGAATCCAAGCATTATTTTGACATGTTGAATGCCTCTCAGTCTTTCTTGTACGATGGATGCAAAATGTCTCTCTAGGCCGTTGCTTCAAGACTTTTGACTCTAAAATATGAATTTAACATCCCTTAATGAGCGGTGGATGGAATCTGTAAGCTGTTAGAGAATATGTGCCCTCCAGATAACATCATGAAGGACGGGATGTACGACATCAAGTCGCTAATGAAAGGGTTACATCTTCCTATGAATAAGATAGATTGTTGTTGAAACAATTATATGGTCTTCTAGAAAGACTCTCCAGGATTCGAAAGATGCTCCACATATAATATGGACCGATACAAGGAGAAGAGGAGATCCAAGAAGCGCTCAGGTATGAGAGTGCTTCGTTATTTATCGATAACCCCAAGGCTCCAGCGGTTGTATACTAATAGTACAACCAGCGAGACCATGTCTTGGCATGCTTTTTCTCATCGATCTAATGACGTGAGGGCACATCCTTCTAATAGCGAGGCCTGAAAATACTCGGACCATACTTTTTCATCCTTTAGGCGGAGTCATGCAATGTACTTCATTGACTTTGCACCGATAGGTTTGCACCGTTTAGGAAGTTGAGAAAGGAGTATTCTTGCTGGTCTGTCATTCTCACACCGTACAACCTCCTTCCCAATATTTGTTTCTGAATATGATCATCCCATATCCAAAGAACCCGAAGGGAAATTTAGATATATATTTGCAGCCTCTGATAGAGGAGCTTCTAAGTTTGTGGAAAGTCAGAAAACCGATATACGATGTGCATAAGCGTTCAACCTTCCAGATGAGAGCCTATTTGCTGTGGACCATTAGTGATTTCCCAGCATATGGGATGCTATCTGGGTGGAGCACAGCTGGTCGTTTTGCTTGTCCTCACTGTATGGATAGGATGAATTTTTGCCACCTGAAGAATACGAGGAAGCGTTTCGTGGTTTGATTGTCATCGTCGATTTCTGCCATTGGATCACCTTTTCAGGAAGAACAGGAATGGATTTTTGAAGAATAGGATAGAGTTTAGCCCCCCGATCAATGTTCATAGTGGAGGTGAGGTGTTTGCTATTGTTTTCAGGAATCCCACCTTATTGAACAATTTGAAGTATGACCAATCATGGGATTTCGTTGGTTTTCATAGCCATTATAATTGGGGTAAGAAGAGCATATTTTGGAATCTTTCATATTGGGGCAAGCTTCTGATCCGTCATAATCTTGATGTGATGCATATCGAGAAGTACGTGTTTGACAACGTGTTTAACACGGTGATGGATGTTACATGGGAGACCAAAGATAATGTAAAATCAAGAAGAGATTTGGCACATTACTGCAAAAGATGATGATTTCACGTTGTTAAAGAGTTTGTCATAATGGTAAGCCACATCTATTGATGTCGAAAGCTACTTTTCTTGTGGAGAAGAACCAACGAAAGATGTTGTGTAATTGGGTGAAGGGTCTATAGTTTCCCAATGGTTATGCTATCAACCTTCATCATTGCATTCGAGAGTCTGAGTGGCAGATACGAGACTTGAAAAGCCATGACTACCACATGTTTATACGCATGTAGCGTTTGATGCTTGTTGCCTTCAGGGAGTTATTGCCTCCGAATGTTTGAAAAGCTTTCACGGAACTAAGTCGAATTTTCAGGGACTTATGCTCCAATTGTATTACTTGCGGTGACATGGAGCGGTTAGAGAGGTTTATTTCAAAAACTATTTGTAAATTAGAGAGATTTTTGCCTCTAAGTTTCTTAAACTCCATGGAATATCTCTCAATCCATCTACCGTCTGAGGCAAAGATAGCCGGACCTATTCATTACAGGTGGATGTATGTCTTGGAAAGGTAATTCTTCATATTATGCATCATTAAAAGGAATAGTGTTGTCAACATTGAAAGTCACATGGATAATTATGTAGGTTATTATTTCACCTGAAGTAAGAGATTGGGAATAAAGCTCATGTGGAGGGTTCTATATGCGAAGCTTATGTTTTGGAGGAAGCAAGCAATTTTGCAAAATGGTATTTTCCAGAGAGCATGGATTCTAAGGCTAATGATCTTCCTCTTATGCCAGAAGAGATGGTGATAATGAAGATGCGCTTGATCTTTCGGATATCTTTCGAAGAAACAGAGGATATGCTCCGAGTGAGAAAAATAAGAAGAAAAATAAAAGGTCAAATAAGAAGCTCATACTTGAAAAATGTCAAAATTTGACTATTTGATCCTCATAGGCGACGTGGCTTGAAGGCAATGAAATCATGAAAAGCAATTGCAGTCGGCCTAGCGATTTATGTGAAGAAGTTTAAACAATAAATTATGAACGAGTTCCTCTTTGACACATATGGCTAATTGGGGAGTGCGTGTTAAAGGGGATGATGATATAGACTATTATGGCATCCTCGTTGACATTGTGAAACTCCAGTATATCGCGTCAGGATTTAGGCGTTCGGAGATAGTTCAATTCAAGTGTGAATGGTTTGACTCTATCTCTTGATTGAGTTTGTATCCTAGTTATGGGATTGTTGATATTGATAAGACCATACGATATAGAGCTCTCCATGATCCTAGTGTACTTGCCACTCAAGCAATTCAAGTGTACTATGCGCCATATCTGGTATGCATATTACGATGATCGAAATGGTGGTTGTGTTCAAAACAAAATCATGGCCAACAATTGATGCTCCTGAAGTAGTGGAAGAAGCTTTTCAAGAAGAGTTGAATGCCTATCCACCCATTCTTGAACCATTACAGGAGGTAGAATATGGGATTGATGATGATGATGATGAGATGGATGGAGCAGAAGATGAAGAAGAAGATGCAGAAGAGAGGGGGAGGAAGAAGAAGAAGAAGAAGAAACAGAAAGAAGATGGGGAGGAACAGGAGGATGACGAGGAAGAGGAATGAAGATTGTTATAATAACTTAAATTGGGTTAAGTAATAAATATAAATATAAATACAACGATTATACCCATGAAATAAACTTTGAGTCTGACTTGTGATTCCACTAAGTACAATTCGTTTTTGTAGATGTCTTCTAACGCATCAAGAGGTAGACGTGGAGGCAAACGTGCAGGCTCCTATGGAGGGAGGAGTAGTGATCGAGGTAGTGATCCTAGTGGCGGTCGCTTAGTTGATGGGAGCATAGATATCACATCTCGTGCAATACTCCCAGAGGCATATTAGTTTGATATCATGGCCGGTTTACACGGCGATGATCAGCCAGTAGAGCCATCCCCACGCATTACTACGATTGCACAGCCCTCTTGCGATGCTTCTCGTGGATCTCGTGGATCCACATCAGCAGGTCTTGATTCTGACAGTCCTCTACATCCATATACACATTGGTATAGCTTTCATTTAGATTCAAATTTTATGTATACCAAATTTATATCATAGTTTTTTCCTATTTTTCCTAACTTATTCCCACGTGTTATTGTTTATTTGTAGGTTTTATCACTAAGATATGGCCCATGGGACTGTGTTATACTTTTAGGCATTCTATGAGGAGCCGTGGTTGAACTTCTCGGATGTCCCCCTTGTTTTACGAAATCGGATGTTTGGATATTTTACGAAATGTACGTTTCATTTATATTTTGATTGCTTCTGTTTCCATTTATTTTAATTTATCCATCTATCGTATTTAATTTTTCATTTTATAATTTGCAGACTTGTTTACTTGGGATCCTTCCTTAGATGCCAAAGTACGTGCAGCTTGGTAGGAGAAATTGTAAGACCGCATGCGAGATGACGTCTTCAAGACATGGATCAAGATTATGCAGCAGGAACTTGATTGGTAGGAGACTGTGCCATGGATCAGTGAGAATGTGTGCTATCTTCTCATTGAGTGGTTTATCTTTGACCCGAATATTCAAAAGAGGTCCCGTATCAATGCCGCTAACAGAAACAAAGGGAAGCGCCTCCTCCATCGTTGAGTGGTTTATCTTTGACCCGAATATTCAATTTGACCTCAATTATATTTTATCCAATATATGTTAGTTTCAAATTTCAATTAATCTGAATATTAATCTTGTTAGAAGACTAGTTTAAAAAGAAAAGCCACACAGTTTGAGGTTTTTTTGGAGACTCATAAATAGTACCATCGTGCATTGCATATTGGCTGGGAAGTCAGTGGCTGATATTCCCATGATTGACTAGACGGCTACACAGTTTTGCAAAATT
Source organism: Drosera capensis (assembly GCA_001925005.1). NCBI lineage: Eukaryota > Viridiplantae > Streptophyta > Magnoliopsida > Caryophyllales > Droseraceae > Drosera > Drosera capensis. The sequence goes on along the minus strand of LIEC01011043.1, from coordinate 44,555 downwards.
TTTTGTATTTGTATTAAGTTTTATTATTCTAAAATTCATAAGTTCTTTTCATTATAAATGATTCCATTAAAAAAATATAGGATTTATTTTATGAGTTACTCGGCCAGATCCCTGAGTTGCAAGTTGATGAGTCCATGGATCCGGATGCCTCCTAGCAACACCTTGCAACTGCTAAGTCTCAGGCTTATATCGACGTTGTTGGCACGTCAAAAGGGAGGGTATATGAAATTGGTTCAGCTACGAGCCAATTCTATCCGAAGAGCCAGCTCTCTGCTATCTCTCAGACGTAGTCACAGGCTGCACGAGGATTCGAAGTGCTTTTGGAGGAGCATCAGAGCCTACGACAAGAGGTCCTCACTCAGAGACAGTAGATGCAGGGGGCAGAGCGTAGATTGCTTTTTTGATTAGACATATGGGCACAGATCCCGTTTTCAGATGCCAAGCCGAGGATGGGAGCGATCAACCACGATTTCCACCTCGTCTGAACGATCACTCATGCCCTTCGGAGCAATATCATCCTAAACAACTTCATGTTTTCGGTTGGTTTTTTTAAATTTTAAATAATGGAAATAAGCACCAGATTTCCATCGCAAATACCAATTTTTATTTTAGAAAAAACCAATCATTTGCGATGGAACCCGTAGCAAAAAATTTTAGAAAATTAAATTATGTTTTGCGATGGAATGCTTAGCAAAAAAATAAAATAAAAAATATTTCTTCTTCTTTTTAAATAATTAAAAACTAATTGGTTAATATAAATAATTAAATTATTGTTTGCGATGGAATTCCGTTGGAAAAAAATTAATTTTGGAATTTTTTTATTTGCTCCGAAAGAAGTCAATCCATCGCAAATAGGATAATCTTGAGACGCAGCCGTACCTAAATAGTTGTTTTCCAACTGAAAATATTTGTTTTAGGAGTTTTTGTAGTGAATAGCATTGCTGTTTTATGTTGGCTCGATAATGTTTTAGTGCATATTGAACTTTTATTGGTGAAACCACCTTAATAGAAAGCTCATCTTCATATTGTCTCAAAAAATCATCAAAATAAGATTAGAGACGGTGACCATTGATCTTAAAAATCTTCTTTGTATCCAAACTCTTGATTTCATTTGCATCATAGTCAAACACCATACTTATTACAAATGGTCCTTCTCATCTTGACTCAAGCTTACCAGAAAAAAATTTTAATCTTAAATTATAGAGTAGGACTTTATCATCTTCCTTAAAATTTTTTCCTCGAGATCATTTTGTCATGCAATAATTTGGGTTTGTTCTTTTAAATTATTGCATTTTCATATGCATCATTTCAAATATCTTCAAGCTCTTGTAGTTGGAGCCGGTGATTTCTAACCCTATCTTTATAATTCATGTTCATTCGCCAAATTGCTCAATATGGTTTGTGTTCAATTTCAACTGACAAATGACATGGTTTACCAAACAAAAATCTATAAGGAGACAAATGTTCAATTTTCTCATAAAGCATCATTGATTCTCAAACTCAAATCCTTTCTTTTGGGATTCACCATTTTTTCAAGAATCGATTTAATTTCTCGATTTGACATCTTTGCCTAACCACTTGTCTGAGAATGATATGCAGTAGAGATGTTCTGATTGACATGATATTTCTTTAATACAACTTCGACTACTCGATTGCAAAAATGAGTACCTGTATCACTAATAATAACTATAGGGATGCCAAGTCTACAAAAAATTTGATTTTTAATAAATCCGACTTTCACCTTAAAGTCATTCGTCTTAGTTGTTGTAACCTCCATCCATTTTGAGACATAATTAGCTAGTAGTAAGATGTAAAAATTATCAAATGAGTTAGAAAAAGGCCCCATAAAATATATAACCCAAACGTAAAACATTTCATACACATGTATAGATTTTAATGGCATTTGATCTCTTTTAGAAAGACTCTCCATGCTTTGCCATCTATCACATCTTTGCACAAAATCATAGCCATCCTTAATCAAAATAGGCTAGAAAAATTCACATTCTAGGATTTTAAGTGCAGTTCGTCTTGCTCCAAAATGCCCACCAAATTCATAGACATGACAATGATCTATATTTGATGGAATTTCATTATCTAGCACGCATCACCTAATCACCATCTCAGCAATATTAAAGTAAATATGGGTCTTTCCACACATAAAATTTGGCATCACTCTTGACTTTATTTTTATGGTGCGTAGAAATGTCCATAGGCATTTTCTTGATCATCAAATAATTCACTAAATTAGCATACCAAGAATGAAAGTCATGAATTGAGTATAAATACTCATCTGGGAACATTTTTGAAATTGGTACAATATCTCCATCATTTACTATGCGTCTCAAATGATCTATCACATAATTTCAACACCTTTTTTTTTTTATCTCTAATCTCAATATCAAACTCTTGTAAAAGGAAAACCCATCATAAAAGCCTCGGTTTTGAATTTTTTTTTCATGGATAAATATTTCAATGCAGCGTAAACTGAGAAAACAATGACTTTTGTACCCAATAAATATGAACTAAATTTTTCTAAAGAAAAAATGATTGTACACAACTTATTTTTCTGTTGTTGTATAATTACATTGTGCCTCTTCAAGCATCCTTGACGCATAATAAATTACGTGAGGGACTATGTCAACTCTTTTGACCAAAATGGCACCTAAATCCTTCACTTGCATTAAACATTATCTCAAATGAATTATGGGCGTAGAAATTAATCTTTCTTTTAATTTCTCAAAAACTTCTTTACACTCTTCGTCAAATTCAAAAAGTAGTTTCCTTTTTCCATAATGGATAGAGTGATTATGCAATTTTTGAAAGGCCTTTTATGAATCTTCTATAGAAACCAGGATGTCCTAAAAATACCTTACTTCACGCACACATGTGGGATAGGATAGGGATTTAATTTCTTCAAGTTTAGCCTTGTCAACCTCCAATCCCTTCATTTAGACAAAATGTCCTAGAACAATTCCCTCCTCCACCATAAAATGACATTTTTCAAAGTTAAGCACTAAATTGTTTTCAACACATCTTTTTAAGCACCAACTCCAAACTCTTGAGACATTTTTCAAATTAATCTCCATATACGATAAATCATCCATAAATACCTCAATGATATGGGCTATATAATTAGAAAAAATTGGCATGATACACCTTTGAAACATTGCAGGAGCATTACATAGTCCAAAGGGAATACGTCTATATGCAAAGTTGTCAAACAGATATGTGAATGTCTGACATGTTATTTTGTCTTGATCTTCAAATGTTATCACAATTTGATTATAACCAGAATATCCATCCAAAAAGTAATAATGTGATCTACCAGCTAGTCTTTCGAGCATTTGATCCATAAAAGATAATGAAAAATGATCTTTTCATGTGGTTGAATTTAATTCAGGATAGTCAATGCACACATGCCATCCATTCTGGATTTTAGTGGCGATCATGTCTCCATTATCCTTTTCCACAACAGTTAAGCCATTTTCTTTGGTACAACACGGATCAAACTGGCCCACTGAGAGTCAGTAATTGGATATATAACACCAGTATCAAGAAGTTTCAAAATTTCATTCTTGATGACTTTCATCATTGGAGGGCTTAAGCGTTGTTGAGGCTCCCTGGATGGTTTGAAACCGTCTTCAAGTAAAATGTGATACGTAGACATAAAGGGAGTAATTCCTTTGATATCAGCTATTTTCCATCCAATTGCAGTTTTATACTTTTTGAGTATACTAACTAGAGCTTCTTCATGCACCACAAATAATTTGCTTGAAATAGTTATTGGAAGATTTTCTTTATTATCCAAATAAGTATACTTCAAATGAGTTGATAATTGCTTCAATTCCAATTTTGGTGGACTTTAAAGAGATGGATGAATTTTCTCATGATTAATTAGCAGTTCTATCATGCTGATATTTTTCTTATTCATCTTTTTTTTCAATTATAGACAAATCGTCATCAAATAATTCATCATAATTAAGATTGTCATTATCCACGGCCATCTTCAATATAGCTTCTATGAATTCTTCTAAGTCTAATTCAAAAAGCTCCTTTTCCAGGGACAAAAATAAATGGATTGCATAAATTGAGTACACACTATCACGTGGTTGTTTCATTGCATTGTAAATATTAAACCTTATGATGTCTCCATCAAATTCCATAGGCAAGGTTCCAACATTTACGTCAATTTTTTGTTTTTTCTATCCTCAAAAATGGTCTACCTAGAAGAATAGGCGCATGACTTGTTTCATTAATATGACCATTAGTTTTGAGAATATAAAAATCGACAGGAAAAACTAGATCATTTGCTTTCACCAAAACATCCTCTAATATACCTACAGGATGTGTTATGGACCTATTAGTTAGTTGTATAACAACTCCTATCAGTTATAGAGGTCCTAAATTAAGGAATTTGTTAATCGATAAGGGCATAACATTTATACATGCACCCAAATCAATCATACATCCAGTAATTTCAACAATATCTATGATGCATAGTATAGTAAACCTACGAGGGTCTTTTTGCTTAGGAGGCAACTTCATTTGCAAAACTGCAGAAACGCTTTCTCCTACCATTACTCTCTCATGACTAGGAACTTGCTTGTATTGCTTATAAAAGATTCCTTTTATTGCTGCAAAGCTCCTTTAAAAGTTTGGCATATCTAGGAACTTGCTTAATGTTCTCCAATAAGAAAATATTCATCTCCATTTTCTTGAAAAGATTAAAAAAATATCCTTTTTCGCTTCATCTTTCTTATTATTAGCTAAACAGTTGGGAAATGGAGCGGAGCTGACAGGTTTGATGATTGGATCAATTTTTGGAATATTCTAGGTTGGATCTTTATTTTGATCCATATCAAGAATTACTTCCAACTCCTTTTCAATTTCCTTAGACTTTGGCTCAGATTCGTTTAATTCCTTATCACTCCTTAACATCACAGCATTGAGGTTCTCTCTAGAACTGAGCGGTTAAGAAGGAAGTTTGTTCTCTAAACTAGCCTTCAGTTGGGTCATGTTAGAGGCAAGTTGGACAACAATACTCTTTATATTACTCATCTTAGATTTGGTGTGTGAACTGTTAGCCATCATATGCTTTTGAGTTTGTGCCAAAGTCTTAACAAGGTCTTCAAGAGACGATCCTTGATTATTTTGAAAAGTCTTTTGTTGATTTTGATAGAAATCAGGAGGGGGATTATTTTGAGCTTTAGGTGGATTTAAGACATTATTGTTATTACTCCACCTAAAATTTGGGTGGTTCCTCCATGATTGATCAACATTATAATTCCACTGATTTTATATTTGTTTTGGTGGTCCTGGGAATCCCACTACATTAGCTTGTTCCTTATACAGAGTAGGGCATGCGTTAGTTGGATGATCAACACTACTACAGAATTCACAAGATTTCACTTGTGTTGGAATTTGTTGGTTAGCAGTTGAGTTATCAGAGTTATAAGGTTATCCATCCTTTTATCGGTACTAGAGTTTCCTCCACCATCCCTTCCATCTCTAGAGTTGAAGTCTCGAGAACTTTGGGCTGATATTTCAATTAGTTTTCATGCTTTAGTAGGTGTATTATTTGTTAGGCGCCACCATTAGAAGCATTTATTCTATGGCGATCTTTTGATAGCAATCCTTCATAAAAGTACTGAATAAGTAAGTTTTCAGTAATATTATAATGCAAACAAGTTGCACACAGTCTCTTGAATCTTCCAATATTCATGAAAATCTTCCCCATATTTCTGTTTTACTCTAGAAATTTCCTTTCTAAGACATGTACTTCGTGAAGATGAGAATATTTTTATTTTTATTTTATGTTTTAGCCCATGTATTAATTGAATTGGAAGGTAATTCATATAACTAGTTCTTTGCATAGTCTTGCAGATTCAAAGGAAAGGCATATAATTTTATGGTTTCAACAGGTACCCCATTTCTTCTTTGGATTTGCATATAACATGGAACTCTTTGATGTGTCTGTTAGGATCTTCGCCAGTATATCCATTAAAGACCGGTAATTTATTTAAGAATCCAGAATTCAGTTTGAACGCAACATTAACTTCAGGTAAAACAATGTAAAGAGGTTCGTCTTCAACTGTCGGAGCTGAAAGTTCACGTAGAGTTCGATTTGCCATATTATTTTCATTATTAGATGTATTGTTACCTAAATTTTTGAGGAATATTATCTGCGTTTTCTTCCATATCTATTTTCCTAAATTAGGGG
>LIEC01011043.1:0-38212 GCA_001925005.1 Drosera capensis | reverse complement strand
GGAGGAATAGCTATGTTCAATGATGTTGGAAAATGAAGATGATGGAGTTGTTGTTTGACTAAGGGGAAAAGAGTGTGCAAATCCTCTAGATTCAAAGTTTTGAAAAATATTCCGTTCATTTTCACCCACTATTTTCCACTTCACAATATCATGCACTAATGGAAACCCAACTTCCAAAATAGTAGATATATATAAATAAATCAGAAAATTGTGAAGTGGAAAATAGTGGGTGAAAATATACGGAATATTAGAAAATAGTAGATATATATAAATAAATCAAAAAATAAAATTGAAAAGAAAAGAAGAGAAATAAATAAAAATAAAGATGATGTTCAATGGTGTTGGATGATATTGGAAAATGAAGATGATGGAGTTGTTGTTTAACTAAGGGGAAAAGAGTGTGCAAATCCTCTAGTTTCAAAGTTTTGAAAAATATTCCGTACATTTTCATCAACTATTTTCCACTTCACAATATCATGCACTAAGGAAACCCAACTTCCAAAATAGTAGATATATATAAATAAATCAGAAAATTGTGAAGTGGAAAATAGTGGGTGAAAATATACGGAATATTAGAAAATAGTAGATATATATAAATAAATCAAAAAATAAAATTGAAAAGAAAAGAAAATAAATAAATAAAAATAAAATTTCACAAATATAGAATAACAATAAACCAATAATTAATTTAAATCACTACTGTGATAATGTTATCATCCCTGGCAACGACGCCAAATATTGATACGACTGTCGCCTGACGTATAAAATTAATATTGAGTTCACTCACTCTTACTAAAAATTAATTATGTGAAAATTCTCATGGGTTATCATTTTGGAGATTTATTTTCAAGAAGGCATCACCAATGGAACTTTATTTCCACATGGTACCACTTTTACAAAAAAAATCGCTCCTTTGTTTTTGTTTTGTTTTTTTTTTTTTTTTACCTTTTTTTCTATTTTCTCATTGTTTTTCTTTCCTTTCTTTGTAGATCACCGATTATCACCTCTTCCTCATCTTCAATCATCATCTTCTCCATCTTCATTGTCTCCATCATTGATCATCATCATCTCCATCATCAATCATCTCCATCCTCGTCATCAATCATCGCTTTGATTTAATCGTAGGATGACTATATATTTGACCAAATTTTAATCATCATCATCGATCATCGATCATTAATTATTATCATCATAGATCGTAGATCATCGATCATCATCATCATTGAACATCATCTCGATCATTTGGTGAGGAGACTCGTGCATGAGGATGCTTGTCTGAAAAGGGAGAGGAGGAGGTAGAGAAAAGGGGTGGGTGGAGAGATCTGCAGGCTTGGTTTGGTTTGGTTTGGTGGTGGGAGAGTAGGAAAGGTAGTGTAGGCATTTTTATAAATTAGGATCTCTTGGGAATTAAAAATCAGAATTTCTCCCATTAATTAATCAAATTAATATAGTAGTGGAAGCACGATCGATCCCACAGAGACGGTTGTTCAAATAATTTAAACTAATTATATATCTAGTATTAACTAAAATTGTGAAGTTTTTTTTAGGGAGGAGGGGGAGGGGGCGTTGTTGTACAGAAGCTAAAATTAAATAATAAGAAAGTAAGAAAGAAAGCAATTAAAATACTAAGCAACGTATTTCTGGTTTGGGTTGTAAAACTATTGGATTAAAATGTAGAAAAACTTCATAAATCCTTTCTAGCATAGGAGATTAATCATGGGATTACAAATGATGTGATTTATGATTCTATGATTGATATGATTCTAAAATAACGGTCTCTTAAATTATGTTCATTAAATTATTTACTATCAAATGAGAATGTATAATTAATCTAACAAAATTAATCCAAAATATCAAAAGAAAATGTATATGTCAAACTAAATAAGGAGAAACACATCAAACATGAATCAATAAAAAAGATATTTTTTATTAACATGCAAAAGGATAAATCTCCGAAATTAGGTCATAGGTATTTATAGGGGAAGGAAAAATATCAAATTTCGACTAAAATATCTAATTTCAACGAAAGATAAGGATTGCACATTGGTCAAAAGACAAGGCCGTGCTCCATAGGCACACCCCGTGCTTCAGTTTACATTGGTCGTGCCCACTGAGATACAGAAATCCATCAACACGAGTGTGCTTCAAACACACGGCCGTACTCAGCTTCAATTTGACACTTCATCGTTTCAACCCAAAACAAGCTTAAAGCATGTCCATCTTCACTTCAAATCATCAAATAACTCTAGAAAACAGGTAGAAACTCTTCATAAGTAGCTCATCATCAAGAAATATTTCAAACTATTATATCTACGATGAAAACGTGAAATTCGACAATATCGACGCTGTAAATAACAAAATGAACTAAAACAACTCGAACTAACAATAATACTGACACAAACAAGCAACTTCAACTAAGAAAACGATGCGTGTTTACACACACATCATTATACATAATTCTAGTACGTGAGCAAGGTCGACAATAGCAGGGATGAGAGCATACAATTTGGATTTTGAAATTGAATTTTTTTTTTTTAAAAAAAAAGATCAATATTTTGTGTAATTAATGATAGTCTAGTTAGGAAAATGAATATTATGATAAACCTTCAAACATTGATATGATTGCAATAATTATTGATGGGATAACCATTGAGAAAAAAATTAAGATAAGATATTTTTGTGTCATTAATTCTCTGTACGGATACTTAGTTCTCCAAAATAGAAAACTAAGAAAATATTTTAAAATCCCTTGAAAAACATGAACTTCAAAACAAAGAAAAGTGGTAGAAGTCCTCTATTGTCACGAGAATCCAAACGATTCTCGCTCAAATTTCAGATTATTTTGTGCCCACATTTCACTCAATTCATAAGATTTTGTTGATTTTCTTACTATTTCTTGATTCCCCAATTCTTGTTAGTTATCATACCTCCAAATCATAGTGTTCTTGAATCGACCGTCTTTGAAAGTTTTTTGATTCATTTGTTATTATTATTATTAATATTAATTTAGTTATTCAAGTTTTACATTTTCAGAAAAACATTAAGTAACCGTCATATTTTCAGTTTCCTATATTCTAGTGAATATCTTCTCATAAATTTTGATAACTATTATGATGGATAACACTTTATAAATAGACTTAGAATACATGTCTAAATAAGTGTTCTCTTTTGGTTAAACGCATCATCTAATTAAGAGTAAATTGGTTTATTAGAAGTTTTTTGCTTTCAATCTTCTGACGTGTTTTTGAACAATTATGGCTGGAGATACGATCCTAATATTTTCGCTTTTAGTTTTATTAGATTCATTTTCTAACATCATTTTCATGTTGTATTTCCGAGGATGATGGTGTTGATAGCAATATGTATGATTTCCTAAATGCCGCTTAAAAATCATCAGTGGTGGTATTTCTTGTTCTCAAAATATTTAAAACCTCCTAACATGTATGCTGCTTGAGGGCTGTAGTAGCCTACCATTGCTGCTACAGCTGCCCCATAAAACCTTTTTGAAAATATTAAACATATATCGATAATGTCCTTTATATTTTGAATGGTATAGATATTGATCCCTTTAAGTTTATTTGTTATAATAGGCTTTTATCATTTCTATTTTGGTTTGATTCTGATTTATTTTTTTAACATATTTATTTGACATAACATGATTGTCTATGATATCAAGTCAAATTGTTGATGCTTAAATGCTAATAATTTGGTTTAAACCCTCCATATGTTTAGTAATGATAATTTTTTTAATAATCATATACAAATCAATTGGGAGTTGATATGTTTAAATCAATAGGATTTTGGTATTTATAAGTCAATAGAAAGTTGACATGTGTAATGCCAACAAAAAAAACTCCTTATATATTTTTATTTTATTTTTTGGTCTAAAGCTGACAGAGTAATACTATCTTCGTCACAATTTAATTATAACGGTTTGATCCGAGACGAAATTTATATAAGTGTTGAATTTGTATGAAATTTGATAAAAAAGGATATTTTTTTAGAGATCATGGATGTAAGTAAGGTTTAGGAAAAACGACAGAGGAGGAAGAAAAAGGTGGTGGAATAGTTTGATTATTTTGATATAAGTACATTATCAAATAAGAAAAAAATTAAAAATATCATCTTTTTATTAAAATTAATATAAAAAAAAAAAACAATGATTTCATGAAGTATGTTTTTGCTTAAGAAAGAGAAAATGAGAATATGATTAACCGACGTTTTGAATAAAGGAAAACCATTTTCTTAATAGATCAGACTGAACCTGGATGCGAAAAGGGGCAGATTCATATTTCAAACACCCCTCTCTAGGCAGGACCATCGCTCATTACATTGGCAGGAAATCTACGTTTCGTGTGAAATAATTATAAATATTAAATCATTTATAAAATATTATTTTTCATAATATTATTATAAAAAATTATTTATATTAATTTTATTTATGTCACGGGGCAACCCAATGTGACAGTCACATCCATTACTTCAATGTCATGATCATACAGAGACTTGTAAGATAAGCCACGTCACAGCATACACAAAATGCAAATTGAAACGCATGGCCAGTTTTCGTCCCCAATCCTCATGGACGCCGACGTCCGGCTGTAGCGAAAGTTAGCTTAGATGCAGTACAAACCCCAAACCATAATTGGCAACAAATAAAGTAAATGAAAAAAAATTTTAACTCAAAAAATTTAGGATTAATAAACATCCAAAAAATTTAAACCCATAAATATAAAACACACCCACAAATCCTTTCCTTAAGTTACAAATAAATTAAAATCATTGGATTTGTAGTCTAATGATCTTTATTGAGGACAGCCGGGGATCCAAAAGCAATCCTCATACATACCTGTCGGTCAATAAACGTGACAGAAAGTTCTCGACCCCATCGTATTTGCAAAATAAAATGCACATATAAAGGCAGTCCAATAATCGTTGGCAAAGGGCAGGAAGAACTCGTCGACGAATTTCAGCATAGTATTCCATCAATGGCAATCGAGGTGATCGTCAAAGCCGCAGCTGGACACCCAACCATCCTCGGAGACTGTAACCTTTCTCTCTCTTTCCTCACTTTAATCTTGATCACTCGATCGTCTGTAAACTCTATTGATTGTGTGATTGATGTTGAAATGGGGTTCGATTACAGGTCCCTTTTCGCACCGCGTGCTGTTGACGCTGGAGGAGAAGAAGATCCCTTACAAGTTGCACCTCGTCGACACCAGCAACAAACCTCAATGGTAATGAATAATTGATGATGTGTTGTTGATTTATGCGGGGAAATTCGTTGCTGTGGTTGATGAGTATGTTTGTTTGTTAGGTTTCTGGAGGCGAATCCTGAAGGGAAGGTACCGGTGATCAGGTTCGGGGAGGATGATAAGTGGATCGCTGATTCCGATGTTATCGTTGGGATTCTCGAGGAGAAGCTCCCCGATCCTCCTCTCGCTACTCCTCCTGAATTCGTCTCCGTGTAAGCGTCTTTGCTCGTTTGTATCTTCTTTTTTATGTTCGCTTGTTTGGTGCTGTGATCGATAGACTAATAAGAAAGAAAAACCTAAGATTGGGGTTTGGAGGAAAGTTCTTATTAAACCTCTGGTTTCATATTAAAATCAATTAAGGAGGATCGAAGTAGCTTAGGTTCTCTAAACACTTATTTTGATTTCCCAAATTTCAACGTGGATAAACTATTCTCAAGGAGAAAAGGAATACTTGGATGAGAATTTTCACTATGTGAGTACTGAAAGTTTCTTGCAATTCGTGCTAACATCAAAAAAAAAAAAAAAAAAAAAAAAAAAAAAAAAAAAAAAAAAAAAAAAAAAAAAAAAAAAAAAAAAGGAAAAAAGAAAAAGAAACAGAGATAACACTAATGGAGTTGTAAGAATTGATATGGGTTGTTCGATAGAACTATTACAGGATTGGGAATGATAAAATAATCTGTTGTTGATGTTGCGGCATGAGTCAGGAACCTTCTTTTTTCGCTTCAATTGATCTCTTCTTAACAGTTGACTGATAGCTACTGCTCTAATTTGGCTTGATCACGAAATCAAATTTACAACACCAAGTTCCTCCCTAATTGTTCAGTTTAATCTATCTCTAATTATTTCCTATCATACGCTCAGCGAATACCACTTGTTGTGTTCACATTAAAAGTCGAGAGGTAGCTCTGTCGCTTGTTCAGAGCTCGGTTTCGTCTTACGCAACCAATTGGTCCATATCACTCGAACTATGCCTCATGTTCCCGATGCATATCCGTCGTTCTTGTCTCTATGGTTGCATAAAGTATTGGCTGGCTCCATTAGTTGCTCACCAGGCAATCTAACTGAATGTAACCTTTTTCCCTTGCTGCTATATCACTTCAATTATCTTTCACTATCCCCTAGTGGTTCATTGTTGCATTCCTTTGACTAGCTGAGGCATTCCTATGAATGACCTTGGTTACGTCCCATGCATGGGGAGGTCTGCATTTCATTCGTACCTGTACTTGGCGAATGTTTCCTTCGTTTTCTTTTGCTGAATGCTGCATATGTTAATCGTACACCCATGATTGAGCTTTCTTCGTGATGATTGAACCATTAAGCCTTTATTCCTCCTCTTTTTGATACTAACCTCTTCATTCTGAGAATTTTGACTGATTCTGAAGAGTTGGCTTCAGTAAAATGATTCTAATATCTTCTCTGACAAATATGTAACCATTCTCTTTTACTATTAACGCAGGGGATCTAAGATCTTTTCTGCTTTCATCGCCTTCTTGAAAAGCAAGGATCCAGAAGACGGATCTGAACAGGCTCTCATTGAAGAACTGAAGGCATTGGATGATCATCTTAAAGTACATGTACGTCTGATTTTGTATTGATGGTGGTTTCATTCTAAGTGTTTAGTTGATCTTATATGTTCTTTCTTGTTTATACCTTATTCGTATCTTTTACGACCAGGGCCCTTATATTGCTGGTGAAAAAGTTACAGCTGTTGATTTGAGTTTGGCACCCAAGCTTCTCCATCTTGAAATTGCTCTGGGCCATTTCAAGGGTTGGCCCGTTCCAGAAGAGTTCACGTATGTTCACAACTACACGAAGGTTAGCATGCCTTGTCTTTTTTGCCAGCTATTAACTTTTAGTATGTCTACAACTTATTCTGCATATAGTTTTCAGAGTCAAAACACTCCTGTTCCACTATCTTGTTTTGCATTTCTGAACTATGTTAGCTCAGTTATATGATCTATTTTGTCTAAGTCTCGAAGATTATCAAACTAGATAGAATCCCTGCCACCAGCAAATACTACCACGGCATCGAAATTGTCAAAATTGTAGAATGTCATGAGCTATGATTAATCTATAGCTTTTTTCCCCCTTGGAGTTCTATCTGGAAAGGGGTCATAAACTTATAAATGAGTAAAATAGCCCCATATTTACTCTGTTAAAATACATCAGTCTCTAATTGAGGTAGCACTTGTTCAGCTGATAAAATGATGAACATAAGCTCAACTTAAAGGGTAAAGGGTGGATCTGCACTTAAGCACAGAACAGCGGAAGCGATGGCTTCTTATCGGTTTATCTAGATGTATTGACTGAAACCAAAGGGATTTAAGATTCCCTTGTTCTTTTCATCTCAAAACCATTGAAAAGGTCTTCTACATCCTTTGACCGCTATAGCTTAAATCCATGCAAAGGTCAATACTTATTCTGGAGCAGTCATCAGTGTCTATGCTTTTATCGAAGTACTAATTTTCCTGAACTTCTCCTGTTATTGCTCAAAAGCTTTCCTGCGAATTATCATTTTATGTCAACTTACTCTTACGATCCTGTAATCTACTATTCTGCAGCTCCTGTTCAGCAAGGAGTCATTTGTGAAAACCAAGGCTGCCAAGGAGCATGTTGTTGCTGGGTGGGCACCGAAAGTGAATCCATGAGTTTGAAGCCAACGATGTTTGTGTATTTACATTGTTAATGTTTGTGTATTTACATTGTTAAAGTGTATGGTTGTCGATGTTTGAATAACCCTTCTTGATCAGCTCATGTATCCTGTGGAAATCGAGATTTTACTTTGTTGCCTGTGCTATTGCTCTTGGAGGAATGAGCATGCCAGTACCATGCAACACTTTCTCATGTAATAAAGCAATCCAGTTTAAGTTGCTGTAATTGTTCTAGCGGCTTTCTACTTCCTGAGTTCTTTGCCTGTTAAACGTTTGTCTTGAGCCACTTCTCCTGTTCACCATTGTTGCTAATGTTACGCTGTATGTCGTGTTTGTTAGCTACAACATGAAAGATATGATGCTTCCTCTTGCAGAAATTCATTTTTGTTGCTGCAAAATGTATCGAAGTATGAAACGTGATCAATTCAGATTCCTTGTTCTGGTCATTTTTAGAGATCAATTCAGCATCTACTGATGTTTCAAGTAGGGTTCTGGTCATTTTTAGAGATCAATTCAGCATCTACTGATGTTTCAAGTAGGATGTAAAACAAACCGAATGAACTGAGCTTCAGTACATTCGAGTTTGGCTCGTTTGCTGTCGAGTTGGTTTACTGACTATCGGAGCTCGACTCAAGCTCATGTAATGATGGTCGAGCTCAGCGTGACTCATGCTGCTAAATGAAGAAAAAAATGCTTTTAACATTCGGTATAATATATAATCAATGTTGTTAGTATAAACTATTATGATCCTATGAGTTAAAGACCCAATAAAAGATCCAACATCATTAAGTCGAGAGCCTATGAGAAAAAGTCAAGTGACATCTCTATGATGACTAAATTAATCACTTCCTAAGGTGATGACAAGTATACACTCTGCAAAGGGTTAATAATATTCTATAAATATTTTCATTTATTACCTAAAAAGGTAAGATTCTTCGGATCCCAACTCTGTCATTGATTTTCATTTTTGGACCAAGACTAACTTAGGCATCGGAGCCGGTAGGTAATAAATGAAAATCTTCGACCAACATCATTAACTACGCAAATTTTTGGACCAAGAATAACTTAGGCATCGGAGTCGGTAGATAATTCACACCTTAAGTCAGACTAATTGAACTTGTTGTTTCTCATCTGTGTAGATTTCCGTATTTGGACCAAGGCCCAAAAGACCAATAGTCCACCTAAGACATCTGGACTCGTGAACTCAAGCTCGCTCCCGAGTTCAACCCAAACAGTTGGCACCCACCGTGGAGGTAGGTCCAATGACGTGAAGTTGCAAGAGCACCCGAGATTAGTCGCACCAAGCTCGCAGTAGTGATCAACCCAGACAGCCTCGACTCAATGCCCCTCCACCATCCTAGAAGGAGGAGGTAACAAGGTCGGGGGTAGGTGTAAACCCGATGACGATCGACATGTTCAACCAACCCCAGCTTCAAATGGAAGAACGCACCACTGCCATCATGAGGACGATACCGACCTCTTGAACCAAAGGCATCCCCTCCTCCTCAGCTTGGGGCAGGACCTAGCGTTTAACTTAAACTGATCCAACCACTTTGAGATCCTCCCAAGGTGGTGCCAAAAGCCGACCTCAAGCATCACCACAAATGGAAGGACAGGGGGAGTCCACATACACTTACTCTCACTCGGTTACCCTAGCACAAGATCTCAGGAGCCTCCTCAATTCAAAGTCAGGAGGAAACTACTCGAGAGCTGAATTGAGGCATGTAGAGTTGGTCCCAGATCCAACCAAGGAGGTGAAGGAAAAGGTTGAGGAGCTCTTCAAAATGTTCAAAGAGGCTCCTCGAGACCCAAGGGGCGAGGTCGGTTTGAAGATGGAGACGTCTTTCATTCCAGAAATCAAGAAGGAGATTCCCCTTGACAAATACAAGATGTCGGCGACGGAGTCTTATGATGGAACGGGGGACCCCTTTGGCCACATCCATGAGCTTGTGCAGGGTCTCGGATGGGATCATTTGCAAAGGGTTCCCTACCACCCTAAGAGGTCCCACTTGGGTATGGTTCAATTGGCTCACCCCAGGGTCCATCAGCTCATTTAATGGTTTGACTGAAGCATTCACTGTCAAGTTCATAAACAACAGGAGGACCCAACTAACCTAGTAACACCTCTATGAGGTGAAGCAAAGATGAAGCGAAAGCTTGAGGAGCTTTGTGCAACGATTCAACTCAAAGATCGTCCACATTGAGAAGGGTGAGGACTCTGAGCAGATGCTGAGCATTGATAAGAGGGTTGGAGAATAGGAATCTGGTGTATGATTTGAGCCTAAAACGCCCCACGACCTACACAACCTTTTTGGCCAAAATAAGCCAACACATGTCCGTAGAAGCCAAGATGGCGTTCTAGGATCGATTTCAAGGGCTCGTCGTAGGGTAATCCAGCTCCCAAGATCGGGGCAATGTGCACTCCCGAGTCGGGGAAAGAGAGCAGTCAGGATAGCACAACAGGAAGAAGGAAGGGAAGACAAAGAGAGATCCGACCTACTCCTTCCACACCTCACTCAATACTTATCGAGTTGAGGTGCTTAGTGGAGATCGGGAAAAAACCTGCTCCAGAAAGAACCCAAGAAGCAACGCTTTCATTGAAACAACCGGGACACCTCGTGGTATTGCCTTTATCAAAAGGACCATGGGCATGATGCTGAGGAGTGTCTCCACCTCAGAGACGCCATAGAGGAGTTGATACAGAAAGGGGCCCTATAAAGATTCGTGGCGAACCAACTTGCCTCGAAGGAGGAACAATGAACCAAAGCAGAGACCTAGGATTAACTTGATCTTTGGAGGTTTCGTACCATCCCCAACAACATGCACTATGGGCATCGCTGGACTCAGCATATCAAGGAGCCCAGGGCTCAAACCTAAGAGGCCTCGAGATGATACAAAGGTCAATTTCCACCACGAGGATTGAATGGGAATCACTTTTTCCCATGAAGATGTACTGATCCTTACTCTCGACATCGGGGACTTTGATATGGAGAGGATGTTGTTAGGCAGTGGTTCCTCAACTGAGGTCTTGTACTATTCAACTTTCAAGAAAACAAGACTAGAGGACAAGGATGTTAAACCCATTAAGACTCCCCCGGTCGAGTTCAATGGGAACTCGGTATTTCGTAAGGGGCATGTCTTGGATTCCTGGTGGTAGACCCATAACCCTAGGAGATGAAGGTGCTGACAAGATAGCGACCCATACTACCTAGTGGTAGACTTGCCCTCAACATAAAATAGGATAATAGGGAGATCGACTTTGGTGGATTTACGGATAGTCTTAGCTCTGTGCTACCTGACACTGAAGTTTCCAACCCCAAACGGAGCGGGTGGCATGAGAGGAAGCCAGAAGGAGTCCCGACAATGTTATGACATCACTCTAAAAGAAACGTTAACTCGGGAAGTATTTCCCCTTCACTTGGATCCTCGAGACCGAGTAAAGGGCCCCAAGCCCATTGAGGACATAGAAATCATCCCCCTGGAAGAAAAAAAGGAAGGAAAGCTGTCGGTATTGGAGCTGAATTGAAGAAATCGACGAGAGATAGATTGATCCATTTCCTGAGAAACAACTCATATATCTTTGCCTAGGGACCTGAGGACATGCTAGGGATTGACCCCAAAGTAATAATACATCGGCTATCGGTCGATCCGAAGGTCCACCCTGTTAAACAAAAGGAGAGATGCTTTGCACCGGAGAGTAACAAAGCCATTGCTGAAGAAGTAGATAAGTTGCTCAAAGTTGACTTCATCAGTACAGTTTCATACTTCACTCACTTGAACAGGGCCTGTCCTAAGGACTCTTACTCATTGTCCTGAATTGATCAGCTGCTTGTCACCTCGGGATATAAATTCCTGTCATTCATGGATATATTCTCGGATTACAACCAGATTCAAATGGCACCGAATGATCGGGTTAAGACATCCTTCATCACAAAAGGGAAAACCTATTACTACAGGATCATGTCATTCGGGTTGAAGAACGCACAAGCAACGTACCAAAGGTTGATGAACAATGCATTCAAGCCCCTATTGGGAGAAATAATGGAGGCTTATGTGGATGATATACTAAGTCCTTGAAATCGGCATACTATACCACCGACCTTGAGAAATCATTTGAGGTGCTCAGAAAATATAACATGAGGCTTAACCTAGCCAAATGCACTTTCAGCGTGAAGTCGGGGAAATTTTTGGGGTATGTGATTACCAGCAGAGGAATTGAAGCCAACCCAATCAAGGTTCAAGCCATCCTGGATATGAGCCCCCCTCGCACAAAGAAAGAGGTTCAGAAGCTAACAGGTTGCCTAGTAGCACTTAGAAGATCTATTTCTCGAGGCTCAGAAAGGACCTTGCCCTTCTTCAAGGGGTTGAGAGGAGCCATCTCAAGACTATAGTGGATGCCGAGTTGCCAAAGAGCCTTGGATGATTTAAAGAACTATCTCGGGGAGGTGCCCTTATTACAAAACCTGAAGTCGGGGAGGAACCGGTTGTCTACCTAACAGCCTCTAACGATGCGGTCTCGACTGTTCTTAGAGTACGGGGAAACAAACAAAGATCAATTTATTTTGTATGTAAGATCCTTCATGATGCTGAGACAAGATATTTCGGAATAGAAAAGCTGGCTCTAGCACTAGAAAAGCTGGCTTTATCGATTAGCCACTTAGGCAAGTCTTGTATAGGACTGACCTTCCAGGAAGATTAATCAAATGGTCTATCAAGTTGAGCGAGTATGATTTGAGTTATAAACCCAAAATTGCAATCAAGGCACAAGCACTCGTTGATTTCCTAGTAAAATACTGGTTCACTAACAACCAGATCTCAAAAGATCTAGAAAACCATGCCAAGGAAACAAGGTCCTGGAAATCTATACAGATGGATTGTCGAATTTCAAGGAGGTACGGGCAAGAGTGTTACTAATCACTCCGACACGAAGTGAGCTAGCCTGCGCAATAGAACTCCAGTTCCCTACAACGAACTCCACAATTAATCTCAGGACTCCAGCTCGTTAAACATCTCAGCTTTATCAAAGCTACTGATGGCAAAGAAAATGAACGAGATCCACAGGTTCAACCTAGAGGGGAGTGTAATGAATAGGTTGATTTAAACTTTATCAGTGCAACACATCGAACTTATTATTTTCAACCACTGATGTTCTATGCAGACTACTGAGGTAGTCTATAGTAGAGACTCAAACTCTATGAGTTTGTCTCTATTTTTCTACTGTGATTAATTTCTAATAGTTTTAAAGGCACACAACAATGAGAACAAATAAGGAACATAAGATTTATACTGGTTTAGACATTCGTTATCAACCGATAATCGAGTGCTTAGTCCAGTCTTCTCTTGGTGATGAGTTTAGTCAATCCAAGAGGTAAGTTTACTATCTTCTTATTTTTGGCTTACAAGACAAACCCTTTTACAAGTTAGCTAACTTGTCAAAAGGCGAAGAATCTAGATCCTTGCAAAGATCCTTTACTCGACTCTACTGTAGCTTCTATTCTTCAGTACAAACTAGTGAACCCTCTTTCTATTCCTTATTGATTCAGCTCACTTGAGCAGCTTTGAATTTTGGATTATTTTGTACATTTCATCTCTCACTCAATTGCTTGCTTCCTTGAGCTTCTTCGATTTGACTGATCCTTAGATCTCTGACCCAACC
Source organism: Drosera capensis (assembly GCA_001925005.1). Classification (NCBI taxonomy): domain Eukaryota; kingdom Viridiplantae; phylum Streptophyta; class Magnoliopsida; order Caryophyllales; family Droseraceae; genus Drosera; species Drosera capensis. Next base: position 24,650 of record LIEC01011043.1, on the reverse strand, counting down.
TTAGCAACCATCTCTGCTGTACTGTAGTCTAGTGCACCTCAGTCTACACTCAATACCATTGAGACATCGTTTGTACCCAGTCACTGCTGTAATCTCGTCTACACTCAGATCTGATGAAATCCATGCATTGTTGTGTTGGTCCTCGTATACATGTTCAATCCTAGATCCTGAAGCATTTGCAGGTCTTTTGTTTCCCATGCATGTCTTTCTATGTAATAGTCTGTATCTGATGGCCCACACAATGCTCTTTATCTGTGGTCGTCTGCTCTCCAACATCTGACCTGGACTACAGATACCGACCTAATTTTCTATTTAAGCACACTAACATCATCATGGCTAATAATCCTAAGTTTTGTTTATCAATTTCTATACAAGTGGAAGGATTGCATATTCCTATCTATCACCTCCCTAAATTGATGCTAACAAAACTCATAAGTAAACTAACATTGTTTGATAAAAAAACTTAATCTAATTACTTGGACTAATGTGCAGAAAGGAGTATTACCTTTTACCTGTGATGCTCACTTCCTTTGCTGTACTTTTAAGGCTGGTCCTCATATGTTATGTGATGAGTTCTTCTTTCCGTATGCGGCTGCTCCCTCTGAGATCTATGTGGGGTTTGCTCCCCCTGAGTTCTGTGGTTTGATGTCCTCTCCCTTTGAGGCTTTTGTCATTTTGCAGCCCTTTCTTCCTCTGCTGCAGCTGTTGACTTTCTTTTAAGCTCGTCTCCAGTTTTCTCCTCTGTTGTCTTTCCCTTGGCTGTAGCTTTCTCTGCTGCCCTTTGCTTAGGAAGCCTTGTTGCCTTTTTTTCTTTTCTCTGCTATCTTCTCCCTCTTTTTGTTAGCAGTGATGGCATATGTAAAGGCTTCGATTGTAGTTCTTAGGGCTTTAAGTTCAGAGATGGTTGTCTGCTGAGCAATTGCGACTTTGGCGGTTTCCAGTTGAAGCATGTTTTTCAGCAATCCAAGCCTGGTGTCATTGTTGCGGAAGTGCTATGAAAGTTGTTGTTGGGTGGCTTACAAGGATGCTTGGAGTTTACGTAGATCAGCTGAATATTGTCCCCCTCAGCTTATTCAGGTTGAAGGAGGTGAGCCTATACTGTTGAAGATTTAGGGCATTAACCCTTTTTATTTGAACTATAAGCCCTTCAGCCAAGTTAGAGAGAGTTGCCTGAAAGTCTTCAAAGCACTTTATCCTGATTGTCTTCTCAGCTTCCAATTCATTTACAAGTGGTTGCAGACTGCTGAGCAGTTCCTTGAATGTATCTCTTGTCCACTATGAGTAAGAAACGTTAAGTCTTCTCATAGTTACTCCAGGAACAATAGGATGGAACATAGTACCTAGACAGTGGATGCTCAGGACACATGACTCGGAATAAAAGCATATTGAAAGACTACAGGAAAGAAGAAGGACCTCTAATCATCATTGGAGGAGGCAAGACATGTAAAACTAAAGGTTACGGAATCCTTGGTATAGGTTCTCCAATCTTTGGAGATGTACCTTATGTCAAAGGATTAGAACACAAGTTTCTATTCATCAGTCAATTATGTGACAAGAATTATGATGTTTCCTTTACTCATAATTCATGTCAAATAAAAGATAAAGCTACTAAAGAAGTCAAACTGAGAGAAACCAGAAAAGGAAATATCTATGCAGTAGACTTCAATTCATCTCAATCAGCATAAGTTACATACTTTTATACTAAAGATGTTGAAGATATAAACTTGCTATGACACAAAAGACTAGCCCATCTAAATTTCAAAACCATAGCTAAATTTTCCTCAAAAAACTTGGTAAGAGGATTTCCTCAAATCAAGTTTAAAAAGGATAAGTTGTTTAAGCCAAGCCAAGAAGGCAAGAAGACTAGAGCAAGTTTCAAATCAATAAACTCATCAGAAACAATAACAGTTCTTGAACTACTCCACATGGATCTTTTTGGTTCAATAGAAGTAGGGAGCTTAAATAGAAAGAAGTATACCCTAGTTATAGTAGATGACTACTCAAGATATATATGGGTAATATGCTTACATTAAAAAGTGAGACCTGCAAGGACTTGCCTCAGACTCCTAGCTACTGTCTAGGGTGTCATCTAAATGTCAGATGTACCACTATAGAGTAAGCCATGAGGAAAAGCTATAGATGATAGATCTGCCCTAGTTTGCACTATTTCAAATGAAATGGGTGGTGAAAACTCGATGTTTAGTACTACAGGTTGCTCTTCTGCTGGCAATAGATTTGTTTCCACAGATTCATCTTCAACTATGATGATTTCATCTATCTGTATAGGAGTGAGGTCAAGTATTATAACTTGTGTGAACTCTGCCTGTTCTGTGGTCTGTAGGTAAGCTGCAGTGACTTCTTTTATTGTAGTCTTTGCTGCATCCCTGATTAGTGATGCCTCTGCTGCTTCTATTTCCTCCTGAACTACTGGTTCTTTTTAGGGAGTGGGCTCTACTGCTGGCGACTCGGTTACAAGTGACTCTGCTGTTGGGAATTCGACTATAGGCAACTCTGCTGTTGGAAATTCGACTGTAGATGACTCTACTGCTGGCTCTTCTGCAGTTGATGGTTCTGCTGTTGATTTCTTCTGGATCCCTTCTTCAGCCACTGCATCAATGATATCATCATCATCATCACGGCCTTCTAGATGGGGAAAATCATCATCACCATCATCGTGTTCCGATGGTTGTGTTCTATCCATTGGTTGCCTTGAGAGATAATCATAGATCTCTAATTTTGCTGCCCTAACATGTTTATCCACCAGCCTTTTCAATTCGACTTCTACTTCAGGAGTACGCAAATTTAATGTGTTATAGTTGTACCTGTTTAATGCGTCCTCATCTTGAGAGTTGAGTCTTTGACTTCCAGAACTCCACTGAATAGTGTGTAAGGTTCAATGGGTCTTTTCTTCTTATTAGCCTCCATTTTTTGAAGTTGGACTAGTTGATGGATTTCTGCATCCTTCATACCATCAACTACTCCAATTTCTATCCTAGAACCATTTGGATTTATTATATTTCTTGTGGGTGATCCTGATGGAATGAGCTTTGGCCTTGCAGCTTTGGATGTCCTCTTGATTAGGAGCTTATGCTGCTTGATGAACTTGTGGATCATTTCTTCCTTTGGAGCCTTGCCCAACATCTCATCTGTCTTGGTTCTGTGTTATTGAACCTTTTCTTATATGGTCTAGACCGTATGTAGAGCTTTTATAATCTCTTTCTTTTTTGGAGATTGTGTGACTGTGGTTGTTGTTGTAGCCTATGCCTCTGATGCAATTGAGGACCGATTAGCTTCAATCATATACAAATCCATTCCTACACTTGAGATTGGAATGATTGCTGTTGTGAAAGCTTCGGTTACAGCAATCCTTATTATCGCTGTGTTTGCAGTAAAGATGTCCTGTGATTGCCCAGTCTACAACCTTCTGAGTTCGGCTCCAATAGCTTCAATCTCCTTCCTTGTGTAGCCCTGTGCACTTAGCTTCTCCCTGAGCTGTGCTTATGGCATTTTTCTGACCTCTTGATAGCTTTTATGAGCTTCTAATATGAGGTTTTGAAGGTTTTCATCAACACCAGCCTTCAGATATTTCAATGCTATGTTAGCATCATGATATGCAGCAAGCTCTGGTTCCTTTGGTGCTAAGGTCTTTGAGGATGATCCCTCAATTTCAGCTACAGTTAGTTGCCTAGTCTGCTCTTATGCTGGTGCAGATTATGCTTCTGGCTCCATCTCTATAGGCTGTGCAGTAGGAAGATCCGAGACTATTTCCTCTTCTGAGGTTTGCAGGATAAGCTTTCTTCTTGTCTTCCTCATCTGCTTTGCTTGTGCCTTCATGATCACCCTCCCTTTGGACTTTTCAGACCAAGCATACGCAGAGTGAGTACTAGATGTTTGGTCTATTTACAGTAAGGTATAATAATGAGCCAATTATTCTTCTATACATTATTTGACTTATTTCTTTTCCATTCTCATCCTTATCAATTTTTATTGTTGCACTCATGGGAATCTTCATATGGCTTGTATTTTGTAATCCATACTTTCTAACTATGTTCTTCAGGTACATGGATTGATTTATGAAAATCTCATTTTCTAACTGTTGTACCTGAAGTCCTAGAAAGTATTTTAATTCTTTCATTAAACTCATCTAAAATTTGGATTTCATTAATACAGTAAAATCTCTCACACAATTTATATTAGTGCAGCAAAATATAATGTCATCAACATAAATTTTCACTAACAATATATGTTCTTTGTATTTCTTAAGAAATAAGGTTGTGTCTACATTTCCCATCTGAAAGTTATTTTCACACAAATAAGTTGAGAGAGTTTCATACCATGCCCTTGGAGCTTGTTTCAATCCATACAATCCCTTTTCTAACATGTAAACATGCCTTGGATGTTCAAAGTCTTTAAAACCAGGAGGTTATTCAACATATACCTCCTATTGCAGCTTTCCATTTAGGAAGACATTTTTCACATCCATCTTATGGACTTTGAATCCTTGATATGCAGCATAGGTACGGAACATCCTTATAGCTTCCGATCTTGTGAGTAACCTTTCATCAACTAATCTGGCTTTAATTCTGATGACTATTCTATTTTTATCAATTTTGTTCCTAAACACCCACTTTTAGCCAACAACTGGATAATTTTTGGGTATTGGTACCAATACCATACTTTGTTTGTTGGAAACTCATTCAATTCTTCTTGCATGGCATCAACACAGTTTGAATCACTTAAGGCTTTATTAGTTGTTTTTTATTCCATTTCTGAAATGAATCATGTAGATAGGCACTCTCTGGTTGCTACTCTTGTAGTCTGCATAGGTACATCCTTGTCTCCAATGATGTCATCCTGTGTGTGTGTCTTGATCAATCTTCTTTTATCTTGTTCAACAGTTGTGTGTTCCATTTGTTGTTGCATCTTGGGTTGCTTTGGCTCTGCTGCATTGTTGTTCCTTTTCTATAGCTTCAGGACTTTCGTCTGTATCTTGTTCATCATCTATGTATGCACATTCCTTATCAAAGACATTAGCATCACACATTAATATTTCAGATTAATTAAAGGACACATGAACTAACTCCTCAACTGTCTGTGTTTTGATATTATATACCCTAAAGACATTACTAGTTGTGAAGTATCCTAAGAAGGTTTCCTCGTCTGTCTTAGGATCAAATTTCCCTAGATGATTTTTATCATTGTTATGTATATAACATTTGCATCCAAAGGCATGAAAGTATTTGACACTTGGTGTCTTTTCTTTCCATAATTCATAGGGAGTCTTCTTGTGCAGTTTATGTATAATACATCTATTTTGAATATAGCATGCGATATATATACTCTTTTATGCAAGAATATTACCCATGTATATCTTGAATAATCATCTACTACAACCAGGGTATACTTTATTTTATTTAAGTTTTTCTACCTCTACTAGACCAAAAAGATACATATGCAATAGCTCTAAAATCCTACATGATTCTGATGAGATTAGAAGTTTAAAACTTCCTTTGGTCTACTTTCCCTCTTGGCATGGTCTCCATAACTTATCTTTTCTAAATTTTATTTGAGGAAGACCTCTCAGTAGAGTTTATGAGGATAATCTGGCTATAGTTTTGAAATTTAAGTGAGCTAATCTCTTGTGTCATAGTCAATTTGTATCTTCAATACCTTTCGTATATAAACATGTTATTTGTTCTGACTGTGATGAGTTAAAGTCTACTGTATAAATGTTTTCCTTTCTGGTTCCTATCAGTTTGACTTCTTAGGTGACTTTGTTTCTTATTTGGCATGAATCATGAGTAAATGAGATGTCATAGTTTTTGTCACACAGCTGGCTAATGGAAAGCAGGTTATGTTCAAAGCCTTTGACATAAGCTACATCTCTAAAGATTAAAGAACCTGTACCAAGCATTCCATACCTTTAGTTTTACATGCCTTGCCTCCTCCAAAGATGACTAAGGGTCCTTGTCCCTTTCTGTAATCCTTTAGAATGCTTTTGTTCCTAGTCATATGTACAGAGCATCCACTGTCCAGATACCATATTCCATCATATTATTCCTCCAGTAGAACATTGAAAACTTGTGCATGGTACCCACTCATATGGGTCCTTACTTGCTAGTCTTTGGGATCCACACTTGATTTATTTTCTTATGTGGAGTCCAACACTCGAATGACTTGTGACCAGGTTTGCTACAAGTGTAGCAATGAACCTTTGATTATGACTTATGACTTGTTACCCTCGGTGGTCTGCTGATGTTTCTCCACCTCTTTTGCTACATTATGCATGTGTATACGGGCTTCAAATATGATTTTCTCCATGTTGTACTGGAAGTTTTGTTCCATAATGAGTAGTTTGGTGCATATTGAGGTCTGTATGACCTTTTTCTCACTTCAATCCTATGATTACAAGCCTTCTACACCTAGTGGTGTTTTATACTAGCTCGTGATGATACTCTGCTCAAGGATTTAACTCTTTGGGTTTGAATAGCAAAGGCTTTACTCTTCTGCACTCCGTGTGTAGTAGAGGATTTACTCTTTTGCACTCCTTCTGCAAGACTTTTATAGAAATTTGCTTTGTCTTTTTCTGACTGGTGATGACATTATCATTCACTTTTAAATTTCAAAGATTATTCAACCAGTCCTTATAACCTAAGTCGGCTCAATCCTGCCCATGTTAAGCATTTTTTGTAAGTTCAGGGTCTTTCCGTTCCATGTATCTATCTGTTTCTGAAACTCGATATTTCACAATGTGAGTGTCTCCACTACTGTATTGAGAAGCTTTACCTTTTCATCTGATTTCTTAAGCTCATCTTGAGCCACGGCTAGGTTGCCATTAATCTCTTTATATGCTAGATTGTATTTCTCTTTGAGATTTGCAATCAACTCGAGATTCTCTTTATTTTCCCTTGAGAGGGAAATAAAGTTTTCAGAGGTTTCTTGAAGTGCGTCCTTCGATTCCTCTAAAGTAGCATCTGAGTTAGAAAAGTCAAATACCTGTTGCTTTTCTTTATTTTTTTCCCATGAGACAGAGCTAAGCATTTGAGATCTTTTATTCATCATCAGAGTCTGCCTCACTCCAAGTCTTAGTAGCATAGGCTTCGCTCTTTTTCTTTCTTCTAGGGTTCCCTTTGCTGTATTCCTTTTTGTACATTTGTGCAGACGATTCCTGTGTAGGTCGTCTGCATTATGTAACAAAGTATCCTAGCTTCCCGCAGTTACAGTAGATTTCTCTCTCTACTTCTTTGGCCTTTGTGGAGAGGTTCTTCCTGAGATTTTTCTTTTTGAACAATTTTCTGAACTTCTTACCCCTTAGTGTAAGTTCTTTGTCCCCCAGATTTCACCAAGTGATCTCATGAACTTCAGATTGGCTTCCTTATTATCAAAAGTCTTCCCTAAAGTTTTGAGATTGTTGATGAGTAGGTTGAACCTATCATAAAAGCTGGTTAAGTTCTCATCAGATCTTATTGAGAACCAATCATACTGCTATATCAAGACATTCTTCTTGTTTTACGTGATTTCATTTGTTCCTTCATTTTTTAGCAGTAGAGCATCACATGCTTCCTTTGGAGTGATTGTAAGAACCATTATCTCAAACATGTCATCATTAAGAGTTTTGAATATTTGATTCCATGCCCTTCTATCCATGAGTACTAGATCTCAGTCATCTCTTGTCCAAAGAGATTTGGGCTACTTCATTTCGTTTCTTGCATCAATTGGGTCAGGCATCTTTGGTATGTATGGTCCATCAGTAATGATGTCATGCATTCTTTCATCTATTGGATCCAAGTGTGCAAGCATCCTCAACTTTCAGTGATTAAACTTGTCGAATGAACATGCTGGAGGCTCTCCGCTGTTGGGGCATTTGGGTAGATTTGGAGGAGCCATGTTTTCTTCATAAAATAAACTGTTACTAACTTCTTGCAGATATAAATCAAAAGATATGACCTTTTCTTTCAAAAATTATTAGGTCTAGAAAGTCAGACTCTGATACCAATTGTTAGATCCATAGGTTTAACCTAGAAAGGGGGTGAATAGGTTGATTTAAACTTTATCAGTGAAACGCAACGAACTTATTATTTTCAACCACTAATGTTTTATGTAGATTACTGAGGTAGTCTACAACAGAGACTCAAACTCTGTGAGTTTCTCTCTGTTTTGCTATTTTGTTTAATTTCAAATAGTTAGGCACACAACTATGAAAGAAAATAAAAAAAACATATGATTTATACTAATTCAAACACTCGTTATCGACTAATTATCGAGAACTGAGTCCAGTCTTCCCTTGGTAACTAGTTTAGTCAATCCAAGAGATGAGTTCACTATATTCTTATTTTTGATTTACAAAACAACCCCTTTTACAAGCTAGCGTGTCAAAAAAAGAAGAACCTAGATCCTTGCACAGATCCTTTATTGGACTCTGCTACAGCTTTTGTTTTTTAGTGCATACTAGTGAACCCTCTTCATGTTTTTTCTCAATTCAGCTCACTTGAGTAGTTTTGAATTTTGGATTGTTTTGCACACATTTAATCTCTCATTCAACCACTTGCTTCCTTGAGCTTTTTCGATCCTTTTTATAGGTTGAGGGAATGAATCCATGACTTATATACAGGATCTGATGTGACAGCTGCTCACATGTGAATTTTCACTGACGTTAACAGCTCATCTTTTTTAGTTCCTCGTACTGTCAAACTCTGAACCTCAATTCTTCGATTTGACTAATCCTCAAACCTTTGACCAAACCTCAGTAACCATCTCTACTGCACTCTAGTTTGCTATACTTCAGTCTGTACCCAGTACCGTTGAGATCTCGTATGCATCCAGTCACTGCTGCAATCTCGTCTCCATTCAGATCTGATACAATCTATGCATTTCTGTGTTGTTCCTCCTCTACAAGTTTAATCCTAGATCCTGAAGTATTTGCAGGTCTTTTGTTGCTCATGCATATCTTAGTTGCTTATTTGAAATTCTTTGTGGTAGTCTACATTTTGTGGCCCACACAATGCTTTCCATTTGTGTCCGTCTGCTCTCCAGCATCTGACCTAGACTGCAGATACCTACCTAATTTCTAGCCTAAGCACACTAACAACATCATGGCTAATACTCCTAAGTTTTGTTTATCAATTTTTATACAAGTGGAGGGATTGCATATTCTTATCAGGATGTATGAAGTATGGGATGCGATGAAAGGATATTGGCAAGCAGATCAAAAGTTAGCTCGGAAACTTCCTGTACTATAAGTGCTACAAATTTCCAAGGGGCAAACATGGTAGCTGACCGACTTAGCCATTGTGCCCAATCAAGAGAAAGCCAAGAAAGGTCAAGTATAATACCGAGGTAGTCGCTGCCTCAAGGTCAGAACTACGTGAAAGGCCTAAAACGCTCCCTTTACATATCAATCCATCTTGGATGGACGATATTCACCCTTATATCTCGCATGGAATCCTCCCTCAAGGTAAGACGAAATGCTCCTGACTTCCTCATGATGGGGGATGATCTATACAAAATGGCGTACTCCTCTCCCCTGCTCAAACTTATCACAAAGGATAAAGGTTTAACCATCTGGGACGAGCTACATGGAGAGGAGCGTAGGAACCATCAGGGGAGTAGGACCTTAGCCTAAAAATGCCTCACGATACTACTAGCCAACTCTTTACACCAACTCCACTGAACTCATGAAGCACTATGACTGATGCCAAAGGACAACCGACCTTATCAACAAATCAGTCTTGGAACTCACCACAATAGAAACGCCATGGCGTTTCGAACAATGGTGGATTGATATCCTCGGTCTTTCCCCCCTCGCAACGGGACAAAGAAAGAAAGTTTGTAATAGTGGCTGTAGAATACTTTACTAAGTGGGCCGAAGCCGAGGCCATTCCTAAGATAACAGATCGAGCTGCCACATATTTTCTTTGGAAGTTGGTAGTTTGCAGGTTTGGCATTTCCCGAGTACTGATCTCGGACAATGGAATTCAGTTCATCGGTAAAAAACTTTCAGAAATTCTGTTTGAAGCATAGGATCGAACAATGATTTTCCTAGCTTAAACATCCTTTACACCAACAAAATTTACGACTAATTTTAAGAATATAGTCGCAAACTTGACGTCAAAATTTTTTTAGTCGCCATCTTCAAATGTTGGAAAAAATAAAATAAAATAATGATGTGGTGCTGACCTGGCTTTTGCATGGCGTCAACATGGCATTGACCAGCATGGCACTTGCGTGGCATAATATTCCCCAAATATAAGAGAAGAGAATCGAATCGATGATCTTCAATATACAAGTCAGGCCACAAGCCATTTGGGCAAACAAACTACTCGATATTTATTGGGAATAAAATTATAAATATTTCCAGGTATAATGAAACGACTAATAAACCTTTTTGGTCAAAATTTTCACGACTAATTACTTTTATATTTAGTAGCCATATTTATGACTAAAATTACTTTTGAAACAAAATTAATGACTAAATAATTTTATTCTCAAATTTTACGATTAAAAAGTCATATTAGTCCTATTTTTTTTAGTGCATTGATTTTTATTTATAAACCGAGACTAACTTAGACATTGGAATCGGTCATCGAGGATCACACCTTGAACCCAACTAATTGAGATTGTTGTTTCTGAACCGTGGAGTGTGGCGAGGATTATGGCGCAAATCGAGGCGGCTGTGGCGGATCCTGGTCGGGACGGCTGGACTCGATCTCACTGGCGTAGGAGATCGTGTGGGTGTGGGTGTGAGCGATGGTGTTAGAAGCAAGACGAAGGCAATGGTAAAGAAGAAGACGAGGAGGTCGGAGAAATTTATGGGTTTTTTTTTTCGATGGCGGCTGGATTTGGTGAAGAGGCTTGGTGGTAGTGCAATAGAGAAAAGTGAAGAAAGAGGGGAGGAAAGAGAGGTTAGAAAGGAAATGGGGAAGAAAGTGTTTTTTAGTTGTTGCGTACGGGCAAAGAAAACAAAAGGAAAAAGGTGTTGACGCGTAGAGAAAAAGGGGAAAAGCAGTGTACGGTACAGAGAAAAAGAAAACAAGGAGCTTTGTTTTGAAAAATATTTTAAAAAAAATCCCGATAATGTCAATTATTCCACAACAGACGCAAAAAAACAGCGACGGAGTGTCGCTCCATTATCCGATGCTGAACTCTTCAAACTAACAGTATGAAAAATAAAGATGGAGCCAATCCTATATATCCAAGAAATTTGGGAGACGATCAAACCACTGGAGGGTGAGTAGATTGATCCAAAAAAGGACAAGAGGACGCGTGCGTACATCCTCTAATCTATCCCCCGAAGATGTCTTTCTTCAGATTGCAAAGAAGAAGATTGCAAAGCAAATTTAGAAGAGCCTGAAGACAAGTTACCTGGGTGCTGATCGTGTAAAGAAAACACGGTTGTAAACATTAAAAGATGAAGTTGATGCTCTACGAATGAAGGAACATGAGTCGATTGATGAGTTCGCAAGAAAACTCAGGTGCGGATCTTGACGATGTCGCATTAGTCAAGAAACTACTCGACCGTGTACCAGACATATACTTCACAATCGTTACTGGAATCGAACAATTATTCGATATTGAGACGATGCCATTCGAAGAGCCTATAAGACGATTGAAGGCATTCTATGAGAGAGCTCGTCTCCACGAGAACTCCGATGGTGGGCTCATGTTCACTCAAACCGAGTGGCGAGCACCCCGGAGGAATACCTCTGAGGAAACTTGATCGTCTGGTCAGGGACGCGGATCCGGTATCTCAGACCGAGGTAAAGACCAGTGGCGTGGACAATGCCACGAAAGGTATGAGAGACACCGACAGCAATAGCCGTGACAAAAGTCACATTAAGTGTTTTAATTGCAAGAATATGGGACACTATGTTTCTGAGTGTCGTAGCAAGCGGCGAAGGGACGAGAAGCAACACACACGTGCTACCCATGACGAGCCATCATTATTATTTTCCGTATCTCAGAAGAAGACACCAACTAAGCAACAGCCAAGAGAAAGAAGCGTGTTGCAAGCATTTTAACATGATAAGGAAAAGGCAGCTGACATGGATATTTGATATCTAAACAACGGTGCCAACAATCATATGACGGGAGAACCAGAAATATCTAAGAACTACATGAAAATATCACCGAGAAGGTGAGGTTTGACGATGGCTCGGTCGTTCAGGTCATGGACAAAGAGAAGGTCGTATTTCAGTGCCAAAATGGAGATCAGTATATCCTCTATGAGGTATATACTATATTCTGAAGCTATGCACTAACATCATAAGCCTTGAACAAATGATAGAAAATGGGATTAAGGTGAACATGGTGGGAGAAGCCATGAAGATGTATGACAACGACAACTTGTTTATGTTTGTGAAGGGCACATTAAATCGCCTATACAAGATTAATTTAGAGTTAGTCAAATCCATCTATCTCTTGGCGAGTCTCGACGATTATGTCAACTTCCATACACTGAAGCTCATGGGGGAAAAGCAGATGACGATTGGAGTTCCAAAATTGTCACATCCGAACAAACTCTGTGAGGCTTGTTTGACAACCAAGTAGACCAGACTCTCATTTTCAGACCAGACTACCTACAGAGCGAAGAAGCCGCTTGAGCTATTGCAGGTCGATCTATGTGGGCCAATCACGCCATGCACACTTACTGGTAACTCGTATTTTCTCCTCATTGTTGATGATTATAACCATTGGATATGGGTCTTTGTACTCAAAACAAAAAACGAAGCATGTTCTGTGTTCTAGAAATTCAAACTTCATGTAAAGAACTTGATTGATCACAGAGTGAAGACCCTGAGAAAGAACCGTGGAGGAGAATTTCTCTCGAAAGAGTCTACGAGGCTGTGTGAATAGGATATTCAGAGACATCTCACTGAACCATATTTCCCTCAGCAAAACGTTGTGGAGCCGAGAAACAGGACCGTGATGGCCACAACTCGATCCTTACTCAAGAACATGCATGTTCCTGCAGAGTTCTGGGGAGAGCGAAGAAGTCGCTTGAGCTATTGCATGTTGATCTATATGGGCCGATCATGCCATTCACACTTACTGGTAACTCGTATTTTCTCCTCATTATCAATGATTATAGCCATTGGATATGGGTCTTTGGATTTAAAACAAAAGACGAAGCATGTTATGTGTTCAAGAAATCCAAACTTCAGGTAGAGAACTTGACTGATCATAGAGTGAAGACACTGAGAAAGTACCGTGGAGGAAAATTTCTCTCGAAAGAGTCTACGAGACTGTGTGAAGAATAGATATTCAGAAGTATCTCACTGCACCGTATTTCCCTCAAGCAAAACGATGTGGACCCGAGAAAACAGGACTGTCTCGATCCTTACTCAAGAACATCATGTACCTGTAGAGTTCTTGGGAGAAGCTGTGAGACATGCGATGTACCGCTGATCGACTACCTACAAAGGCGCTAGGAGAGCGCACCCCGTTCAAAGTTTGGATTGGCCGCAAACCCCATCTCGAGCACCTAAGAGTTTTTGGTTGCACGGCTTACACAAAAGTGATAGTAGCACATCCAAAGAAGTTGGATGACCGGAGCTAACCCATTGTTTACCTTAGAGTGGAGGAAGGGTGTAAGGCATACCGTTTTAATAACCCTCATCAAAAGAAACTTCATGTAAGTAGGGATGTCATCTTCCAAGAGAACCTTAGGTGGAACTGAAGTGCAGGTACTGATAGTGAATTGTCAAAGTTTGTCCTATATGACAGCCCAAATTCCAAACCAACGACAGAAGAATCGAAAGGTGTGAGAAACAGAGTAGAACCAGAGTCAATTACTGGAGTAGGTCATTCGCCACTTGCGGTAGGAGAGGCAAATCCATCTATCTCGACTTTGGGCATACCATTACAAGTTCCTGAGTCCCTCGACAGCGATCTTGTACGTCTCATAAACATCGCAGACATCTACGCCAACACAGAAGAAGTTGCTCTTGATGATGACGAAGATGAGTTGATGATGTTGGAGTCTGACGAGCCAACTTGTTACCGAGAAGTAGCAACTGAGAGTGCTTGGTATCAAGTAATGCAAAAGGAGCTGGAGTCTATCAAGAAAAACAACACTTGGACTCTTATCGAACTTTCACCGGGCCATAAACCCATCGGTTTGAAATGGGTGTTCAAATTGAAAGACTCAAACGGACGGGTTATTAAACACAAAGCCAGGTTGGTGGCTAAAGGGTATGTCCAGAGACAAGGCATAGATTTTGAAGAAATGTTCGCACCCGTTACAAAACTTGATACGGTTTGGGTAATACTTGCACTTACTGCGAATCTGAGCTGAGAGATGCACCACATGAATGTCAAATCAGCATTCCTAAACGAAGAGGTCTACGTCACTCGGTCGGAAGGGTTTGAGATGCAAGGCCAGAAGCATCTGGTGTACAGGCTATCGAAAGCTCTTTATGGGCTCCGACAGGGTCCGTGAACCTGAAATACTCGATTAGACAGAAGCTTGAAGGAACTTGGATTCACAAGATGCTCCCAAGAACATGTCGTATACGCTCAGGGTGAAGAAGATGCAGCAGTAATCATGGGAATACATGTTGATGACCTTGTTATGATAGGAGGCAACATTAGAGAAGTCAAAACCTTCAAACAACAAATGATGACAGAATTTGAGATGAGTGATTTAGGACTTCTTTCGTACTATCTGGGGCTTGAGGTAGAGCAAAATGAATGACGAATAAAGATGAAGTAGTCAACTTATGCCAAGAAGATATTGTCACAATTCGGGATGGCTGAGTGCAATGTCACTAAGTATCCGATGGAGCCCAAATTGTAGCTACACAAGGATCCTGAAGGAGTTCCCGTGGATGCCACTGAGCATAGGCGCATCGTTGGATGTCTCAGGTATCTTCTACACACACGGCCAGACCTCTCATTTGTCGTCGGGATGACGAGTAGGTATATGAAGAGGCCCACTGTCATGTATCACAAGGTTGTAAAACAGATGCTGAGATACTTGAAGAGAACGATTCACTATGATCTTGTCTTTGGGAGAGAACACTATGAAGAAGTACTCATCAGTTACACAGACAGTGATTTAACGGGTGACCACGATGGAAGAAAGAGCATCAGTGGAATGATTATCTACATCAATAAAAGTTTGGTGTCCTGGATTTCACAAAAGCAGAAGACCGTCGCATTGTCATAATGCGAGGCCGAATTTGTGGTAGCCACAGCAACAGCGTGCCACGCTCTATGGTTAAAGAACATGTTCAATGAACTAACAAAGACTAAGTCAAAACCGATGACTCTGTTGGTGACATAAGTCTGTCATAGCTCTCATGAAGAATCCTGTGTTTCATGGTCGCAGTAAACACATAAAGATAAGGTATCAATTCATCAGAGAATGTTTAGAAAAAGGATAAATTATGGTGAAGTTCATAAACACCGGAGAACAGTGAGCTGAAACACTAACAAAAACAATGTCAGATGTTAAGTTAGCTACTATGCGTCATTTGATGGGTGTTCGTGATATGGAGCCATGTCAAGATTGGGAAGAGCATGTGAGCCGTAATCCTTGACATTGAAGGAAAAGAAGAGCATGCATGAAGAAAACACGATCACGCATGGAGAAAAAATAAATCTAACCAGAAATAGTAGGATTGTTTTGTTAGGAGTCAAAAAGAAAAGAGGACGCTTAGATTGTTTTGTTAGGCTGGTATACGCCTCCTTCCTCCTATAAATAGAAGCTTGTAGAATGATTGTAAAATCAACTCAGAACAATAATAAAGAGAGAAAAAAAAAAAGAGATTTCTCACCAAATCTGAGTCTCACCACGCACCATTAGCTTGATCTGAGCTAACACAGACTGAACTGAGTAAACTCCATCCTTGGCTAATGACCAAATAGCACTCTGATCTTTTGTAAGAACAGAACCCTTCAAGATATCTCTTGCTGCAAAAAGGGACATCAAGACCCAAGGAGCACTATCCTTAATTTGATAATCCCATATCGAAGACCCCATTAAGTAATATGCGTGGATCCATCTTAACCAGTCTCTCTCTTCCTTGTGCCACAGCCCATATCTGTTTAAAGAGAAGGGAAAGATTCCATTTACAAAGATCCTTGAAACCCAAGACACCCTCATTTAATGGGCAACACAGCTTATCCCAGGCCACAAACGCTTTCCTTCTATCCAAGGCTACACCAGACCACAAGAATGACCTCAGAATAGCCTCTATTTCGTCTAACACACCAGAGGGGAGGAGAAATACCTGAGACCAATACATTTGTATTGACATCAGTACAGATTTAACAAGTTGGACACGACTTGCATATGATAAATATCTGGCAGTCCAGCAAGCCACCCTAGCTGTAATCTTGTCAATCAAGGGAGCATATTAAACAATTTGCAGTTTCTTCGCATATAGTGGCACACCTAAATCTCTGATAGGAAAAACTCCTTTCTCCATTTGCATAAACGAAAGGATGTGCTGCTCCTCTGCCTGACTGACTCCACTAATGAACAGGTGACTCTTGCTAGCAATGGCATGAAGACCAGATATCTCAGCAAACTTGGTCAGCTCAGTTTTGACAATATTCAAAGACTCTAGATTGGTTTTAGATAGTAACATCAAGTCATCAGCAAATGTCAAGCTTATAAACTTCACTCTCGAGCACTTAGGATGAAATTTGATATGGGGAGAGGAGCTAGCTTTCTGCAAGGCTCTTGGGAAGTATTCTATAGAAACAAATAAGAGGGGAGAGATGGGGTCACCTTACCTAAGTCCTCTTTTGCTAAGAAAAAAACCACTCAGCCTATCATTAACATTAATGGTATATATTATCTGCGTAATACAAGGTTCCAGCCAAGAATTGAATTGCTTCGAGAAACCAAGCATTTGCATCCTCGAAGAAGGAAGGAAGTCCCAGCTCAAGGAATCAAATGACTTCCTAATGTCCACTTTGGGATGAATGGCAGGTGGTTCAATTTGCAGCCATTTTGTCTTAACAAACCTTGACATCACCGAATACGGAATTTTATCACCTAGACGATATCCGATGAGGGCAGGGCCAAAAAAAAAAAAAAAACAAGAACCCTATCAAGTGGGAAATCGAGAGTAACCTAACAAGACAGGAATGAAAATTGAGAGGTGAAGTGAAATTCTCCGACTCCAAGTGGAAGTTGCAGGTGAGCGTGCACACACAGAGAGACGGAGATCAAGTTCTATCTGTTCTTGGTTCCATTTTGAATCTTTTATTTCTTTCTCATTTTTAAGACAAAGAATTCTATGTGGTAAAACAAGATATCTTTCCTTTCTCTCTCCCCTCAACAATGTCTTCAACAGAGATGGACAAGACATCATCATCAGAGCACTTCACATAATCTAGCCTCATCCCCTTCAGCATATCTCTGTTATGCACAACAGGGTCCTAACCAAGATCATTTTTCATCACCTGAGCATAGGACTTAGGAGTTTCCAGGGCACCAGGTTTTAAACCTACAATATCAATCGAAGCAGCAATCGGTTCTACCTCTTCAACTTCATCAGCCCAACTTCGAACCCTAACTTTCCACTGCTTAGATTCCACATTAGACACCTTCGATTCGCCATTATCAACCCTTTTCTCCCCTGACTGAGAAGACCCTTTCTTCTTCTTCTTTGACTACTTAGATTTAGTCTTGCTGCCCCCATCATCCACACGAGACTGCTTCAACGCACACTCATTTACCTTAGCAGAATCAAGATCCAACCTAATCTTCTTGGGTCTCCCTCGATTTCCCATCTCCCACAGTTGGATGAGATTCCCCAACGAGATCGTCGCCGGCGGCGAGGGTAACCACCCTCTCATACTTTAGTTGAACATTTTTAATTTGTCTTTTAAGGCTTTTGCATTCGGTTAATGTTCAACCTTATTTTTATATTTATATTGTCTTTATGTTTCTCAAAACATAAGAAGCCTTCTCTTTTCTGTGCCTTTGTCTAGCTAAATAAGTTTGATTTAATGAATACTACACCTCTTTCTCCCTATAGAATATTTCATGCACCCGAATATTCCAACTGTGGGAGATGGGAAATCGAGGGAGACCCAAGAAGATTAGGTTGGATCTGGATTCTGCTAACCTAATCATGAAAATCAAAGCAATCATAGTCATCATATGCATCATCACCATCAATTCATAGACCAATTGAAAGCAAATAAGATAATTCAATGATAATGATGAAGATCCGACATCCAATGAATAAGATCTCGTAACAATATCCAACAATCGAAGTGTCAAACATCAAGATCCAATCAAAAACAACGAAAAAGAATATAAAAAATGACCAAATTTAAAGAGTCTCGTCGTCAAAGACTTCTGAAGCCTCTCCTCAAAAAGAACACATGACGTGCTATTTATAGAAAAACTAAAAACCCTAGCAAATCTCACTAAAATCTCAACGAAATTTCGTGAAAATCTTATGGATAAATTGCGTCACGATCATGATAATCGTTTTGAACTCGCTGCATGATTTCTGGGTATAGTCATGATCATGACCATTGTGAAAACATCATTCGAAAACTTTTCTTCCATGGCCAGAGTTGTGACGGAACCCAACCTTGAAACAACCGAAAACGTCATTTTTTCGTGCTTAACTTCGTCTTAATCAATGATATACCTCATGTACTTCTTATATCATCATAAAATACTTTAAATGGCATCCTTTTGACCTTCAAAATTGCCTCGAATCATCGTCTATACGTTGTTAAACATTTAGGGTTCATCCACGATCAAAGTAGTCTCAAACGCGTCAGTTTAACTGCAAAATAGCTTCAAACGTTCTCGAACATCAATGTCATCATCTAATGCATGCGATAATCACCAGAAATAATAGAGATCATCTTCAAATATCATCAAATCATCACACTTCATCTCGATCATTTTCAAGCATTTTCCATCCATGAACAAAAACCAACAAAATTCATTTCTATTATTAAACATACAAGCAGAAATATCAACGTTCCAAAACTAAAATTAAACTAAAAAAAAAAAATCGTGCCTAACTCACGTTCCAAAGGAACACTTGTCCTTTGTGTGCCCTTTGCTGGTGAAGTCCTGAAACAAGTCTAGATCACAATGCAACATAAATCAAGAGCTCGATCCTTTGAAGATTGGTGGAAATGGTTGGTGAAGATTAGCAGAGACAAGAAGGGAGTGACCATTGGAAGGAAAAAGTTGTCACTTCTTTTATACAAAATTTGGTTAGCTAGAAATGCCAGGTTGTTTAGAAAAGCGCCAGTTTCTGTAAATGAAACATTGGAGTGGATATATAGGCAATGTTGTGTATAGGAAAACATACGACTGAGATTTTGTGACAGCTCTATTCTTGTACCCAGGCTTAAGTTGAACGAAAGAAAGCATTTAATGTTAAAAAAGATCTTAAAAAAACTCATGGTACTTGAATGGTACTCAAAATTCCAATTGTGGTATCCTAAATAAGCAACTTTTGATTTAATAGGGTATACATATGCTCACTTTATTAGGCACTTAGTTGATATAAAGATTGTATCTGATACATGTCATAAGAACTGTCCATGTGTTATTTCTTAATGTTTAATCAAAGAAACAAAATTATGTTGCATTTTCACTGCAAAAACTAAATACATGATTGGTTTTTGTTGTGCTCAAATTTTATGGTTATAACAATATTTAAATGATTTTCAAATCAAATGTGATCGTGTGCTATCTTGGGCAAACAGTTTTAGTGTCATTTGTGTAATTAAGAATGCAGTCATGTATTAAAAAATGAAACACATATTAGTTTGACACCATTTTCTTAGAGATCGGAAATGTTAAATTGAAGTATTGAGAAACAGAAAAATCACATTAGTAGAGGTTTGAAAAAGATAGACAAAAACTAGGGATGATAAAATTTAACTAATGTGATGATTATTCTCTAACCTTGGATGACTTTCATTCTTGGCAAAATTTCTATTCACTTGTGACTTCGGAGGATCTGTGAAGCTTGGATGATTTCATTTCTATGTGATATGCTGATATATACAGTTTGTTATAGTGTATGAAATCTGAATTTGAACACTTGAAAAGGTCGTGCAGTTGTTTCTCTAAGAGATCTTTTTATTATTTTTGTATCACCATATAAAGAACCCTAAAATAAGCTTTTCAAATAAAATGTAGTCAGTTATCAACTTACGAGATGAATCTCGATATATCATTTATTACAATACTTTCCTTAAGATAATCTTCTCATGGAACTAAACATACTCAATCAAACCACAAGATTGGGATAACTATCCTCACCATTTACACTGCAAAATGATGAAGTGTCTACATTATATCTAATCTTGTATTCGTGTAAACCTCCTGTTGAAATTTGAGTAAATAAATTATTACTTGTATCCAAATTTAGAACTTAAAATTTAACGATCCAAATAAAATGAAACCCAAAAATCGTTTATATGCCGAACGATAAGTATGATAGGATTCGAGGGAGAGCCCAAGGGGGAAACCACGTCCTAACCGGACCGGAGTAGAATACATATATGGATTGGGCCCAACTTTTAACCCAAAAACCTAAGCTGATGGGTTATGGGTTCCTTCATATATATATTTTACTCTTTCTATTTCTCCATGATCGATGTGGATAAACCTGCTCATACATATCCTCAACAAAGTATGCTCCACAAAGATTGCCTATGTATTCGGATTACTACGTACCATCACACGAGATCTTGAATACATTTATGACCCCCTTTGACCGCGTCTACCTCATCATGTCATCTGATCACATAATTGGAAGATTGTGGATATGATGCAAGATCATGATACAAAAGGATTGGTAAGGTGTCACAAAAAGAGAGAAAAAAATGAAGACTTTGGGAGATATAACTTCAAAGATTTTATTCTTATAAAATAGCACATATGATCCAAAATTTCCACAAGGTACAACTAAAACTTATAGTATGCCAATTATACATATTAATATGTTCGTCGGAATCCGATCGAAACTACTAATACATCTGCTGGAATCCGACAGAAACTACCAATACGTTGGCCGAAATTCGAACGGAGCTACTAATACGTCCGTACGGATCAAACAAAATTACACAAATCCAATCAGTCTCAAACAAAATCACTTAAAAAATGGATCGGCATCTGCAGTAACCCTGCTTTAGAGCCTAGTGCATATTCATCCTCTTACAAGTTACACTAAAAAAACCAACTAAAAAACACCTCAAATAAGGAAAGAAATATACCCACATAGTCCTGTCAAATGCAGAGTGTGCGGAGGGCACTTTTGCAAGTGATGTGTATGAATATACTCATAGTTTTTTAAATTAATTTTCTTTGTTTAGCATGTTTGGTGTTGTTTCCTATATTTTTTTAGTTTAGTTTTAGTTTTGGAATGTTGGTACTTCTGCTTGTATGTTTCATTATAGATTTGATCAATAGAAACGACTTTTGTTGGTTTGTGTTAATGGATGGAAAATGCTTGAAAATGATCGAGATGAAGTGTGATGATTTGATGATCTTTGAAGATGATCTCTATGATTTCTGGTGATGCTCACATGCATTAGATGATGACATTGATGCTCGAGAACATTTTGGAGCTGTTTTGGAGTTAAACCGATGCTTTTGAGACTACTTTGATCATGGATGTAAGGTCCAAGATTCAACCTAGAAGGAGGGTGAATAGGTTGTTTAAAAAATTATTCTAACTTTTGATGCGGAATACTAATTCTTTGGAGACCACTGTTCTATACAGATCACTTATGTAGTCTATAGATAATGCTTGGTGGTCTATAGCTGAGAGTTCAAAGTTTTTCAGTTTATTTCTATTTGACTGTGATTATTTGTTTCTAACAGTTCTAAATATCAAGGAATAAAGACAAGTAGTATACGTAGTATTTATTTCAGACACTCGTTATCAAATGATAATCGAGAGCTTAGTCCAGTCTACCCTTTGTGAACAGTGTAGTCAAGCGAAGGGGTGAGTATCACTATCTTCTTGTTTGTAGCTTACAAAAAAATTCTTTTTACAAGCTATCTAATTTGTATAAAAGATGAAAGACTCAGATCCTTTGCACAGATCCAATCTCAGGACTCTGCTACAAGATGTGTTCTTCTACAGACTAGTGACACCCCTTTCACTGTGATCTTCACGAATTGACTCTCTTGAGTAATATTTGAACTTTTGATTTCTTTACACGCTTGTCTTTCAATCACATTCAACAGCAATTATTTAATGAGCCTCAACGGTTTTTCTTTTATAGGCTCAGGAAACGAATCCAGCAATATGGTACTGTTTCGATGTGGCACCTTGTCACTCGTGTCCCCCACCATCTTGTTTCTGATGCTAGCAGCCCACTTACTTCAGAATTTATGGCGTTGTTGTCTGTATCGCAAATCTACGTTTGAATAACTTCAGATCTTTGACCCCCACCCTAACAACCATCTCTACTGTACTCCAGTCTGTTATAACTTTCAGTCTGCATCCAGTATTATAAGACCTAATCTGTACTCTACAACCCTAATCTTCACCAAGTCCCTACTGCAACTTTCAGTTTGCACTCAGATCTGATACACATTATGCTTTGTTATGTTGGTCCTCGTCTGCAAGTTCAATCCCTGATCGTGTAGCCTTTGATGGTCTTTTGTTGCTCATTAATGTCTTACCTGCTTATCCAAAAATGTCTCTAGTAGTCTGTATCTGGTGACTTACACAATGTCCATTCTGGACTGCAACTATCTATTTGTTTTCTAGCCTAAGCATTCTAACTACATTATGACTAATACATCTTACTTTTTGTTCCATCAATTTTTATACAATTGGAGGGATTGCACATTCCTATCAGTGGATGAACTCTAAATTTTTAACGACGTATAGATGATGATTCGAGGCAATTTTGAAGGTCAAAAGGATGTCATTTAAAGTATTTTATGATGATATAAGAACTGCATGAGGTATATCATTGATCAAGATGAAGTTAAGCACGAAAAATGACATTTTCAGTTGTTTCAAGGTCGGGTTCCGTCACGACTGTGGCCATGGAAGAAAAGTTTTTGAATGATGTTTTCACGATGGTCATTATCATGACTATGCCTAGAAATCATCCAGTGATCTCAAAATGACCATCACCGATTGTGACGCGACTTATCCACAAGATTTTCACGAAATTTCGATGAGATTTTAGTCAGATTTACGAGGGTTTTTACTTTTTCTATAAATAGCATGTCGTGTGTTCATTTTCAGGAGAGGCTTCAGACGTCTTTGACGGTGAGACTCTTTAAATTTGATCACTATTTATATTCTCTTTCGTTGCTTTTGATTGGATTTTGGTGTTTCGCGCTTCGATTATTGGATATTCCTACGTATCTTATTCTTTGGACGTCAGATCTTCATCATGTAGTGAGACAACTACTCAAAAAACACCTCAAACACAACTTGAAAAATGTAGTGCTCGATCAATAATGCTCATAATTGGCATCAAAACAAAGCAAGTCTCAAAGCTATTTTAGCCATAGGACACCACAACCAAAAAAAAAAAAAATTGAATCTAGAAAATTCGATCTGAATTCATGTAGTAGGAAAATAATTCATTTCGACAGTGATAACATTGATGGATGTGAAAACACTAACGTTTTTCTTGTGTTATTTCTTTCGTTTCTTTGTCTTTTGAGTCTTTTCTTTATTATTTAGTTGCATTTTGTTTTTAAGGATGTGGTAGTGCCCTTTTTGTGTTTTTATTGTGTAGAAACCATTATTTGGCGATTTTTGGAATATAAATTCATATGGCAAGTTGGTCAAGGATGAATGATGATGTTAATGCGAAGATTTGATTCGCAAAATGAAGTTTCGAGAGTCAAAGAACGAGTTAAAATGATTATGAAGAAGTTCAGAATGAAATAAAATCAAACCGTGGCTATGACACATTGTGATATTCTGTCGAAGCATAAAATTTAAGCGGGACATAAAAGATGATTTGAGATTTTTTTTTTTTTTTAGGATTAAAACAATTGCATTTGAAGTGTTTTATGATGGTATATGGATGCTGGGTGTACCATCAACCGAAACGGAGTTTGAAATGAAAAGGTTCTATTTTTTGCAAACCTCAGCTTATCACAGCTATGACAAGACCATGGTAGTTTCTTATGCATCTAGAACTTGTCTTCACGACCGTGAAGGGGTACTGTCACGACCATGAAGGGGTCCTATCACGACCATGAGGCTTGTCACTGCCAAGAAAGAGAAGAAATTCACATCTCTACAAGCCCATGAACCTTTGGAAGTCACGCCCCTGATTTGTTGAACAAGAAATATGCATTTGGGGCAGTAAGCTTTGTCACTGTAACGCCCCGGGATTTTCTGTCCAATACCTGCTAAACACGTGGCGTTACCGCCGCTCCAAAGTTTCCTTCGAAGCAAGGCGACAGGAATACAAGGGGTTTAAGTATCAGAAACATAGGATCTAGAAATAAATATCCAACTTACATCGTCTTGAATTACATAAAAATCGTACTCCGAAAATATAAGCGAAATGTTACAGAAAGATGAAACTAATCATCATCGCTATGTAACGGTCCCCTCCACGATCCTTTATTACCTGAAACGAATATGTAACCGTGAGCTTGAAAGCCCAGTAACACAGGATACACATCCATCTCAGGGGTCTGGCATGCTTATTAT
>LIEC01011042.1:75805-135173 GCA_001925005.1 Drosera capensis | reverse complement strand
CATGCCCCTCTCCCACCATACCCCCCGCCCGCTCCCTCCACCCCCTGCGGCGTCCCGCTCGTCTGAGCCGGCGGATCCCCTCCCAACACATTCACCACCGACCCTTCACGAAAAGTCGCGTTCCATGCCGCCACCTCAACACTCCCGGCCACAACGGTCGCATTCTCCCCCAAACTGAAATTCCCGCTTACATTCACCACAACACCACATCCCGGAACACCACAACTCACCCTCACATTAGGCAAAACGAATAAATTACCACTCCCGGCTATATAAACACTATCAGTGAGGTTCAAATCGGAGACGATTTGACAAGTGGTGTCTAAAGTCCCGACGCCGCTCAAATCACCGGCGCAGGAGAGCGTCGGCGGGTGCGGCCGAGGAGGCGGCGGCGACGGAGGCGAGTAGCGGTAGAAATCGCGCTGCAGCAGCAGCAGCGAATCGGAGTCTTCTTCCTCCGATGATGGAAGCGATTGCTGTGAGGAGAGTGATGCGAGGAGGGGGATGAAGAGGAGGATGAGAAAGAGATGGAATTGAACTATCGGCATCGGAGGTGGCGGCGGAATTGCATGGCAAAAAACCCCTAGAAATTGGGGATTTTGGGGATGGTGAAACCGTATAATTTGGGGGTGACCTAAGGGGAAGAAGAAGCTTGGTTGAAGGAGGAGGAATCGGAGAAGAAAAGTGGGGAAAGGGAGACGACAGCTGGGGTGGTGTCGTGCTGAGAAGTTTTGGTGAGAATGTTTCGGAGATTAATGATGTATACGGGGGGTCATGGTTTTGTTGGAGCGTTGAGATAATTTGGTCTGTAATGCTGTTCCAAAGTGGAACTATTCCTTCAAATCATTTTTTCCCATTAGATTTTTTTCCTTTACATTTGAACGATTTGTTCAGGTAACGAGATATGCTAAAAAATAATACGACAACGACAAATGAGTTGTTGAAATCCATAATGATGAAACCTTAGGGTATTGTGAATAAAGAAGTGTTTCCGGTCGTTGGCTCAATAATCAATAAACATCAAGAGTAATATTGCATCAAGATAGATAATAGTATCTCCTTTGTTCCATATCAACTACTATATTACCATGCGCGTTGCGTCGGAGGTTATGATTTTTTAATAAATTGAATAATTTTGCTGTTTTGGTTGTCATCTCATTATAGCGACATCCGACAGCAAAACTGATTGTCCATCTTTCGTATGGCATCAAAAATTTCAGAAAATCAACGACTAAGCTTTTTCCTATTTTTTGAAATTTTTCGATCGAATTATAAAAATTCGTTATTGTTGAAGCATTTGCGCATCTCTTGAAGATGTCTATAATTTTCTGTTTGTGCAATGTAGGCATATTAATCCCTCTATACCTTATTTTGATATTGTTCTTAAGGTGACAAAGACATTAGGAAAGTGGATGTTCCCCAAAAAAACCTTTAGAAATGCTTGCACCAAGCCCAAAATTTGATATAATACGAAATTGATTTTCCATCCTACAGGAATAACATGTCGTAACTCTCTAAGAAACCAATGTCACCTGTTGTAAGTCTCTTTATCCACCACTGCAAAGGTCAAGGGAAAAAGTCCTACAATTTCAGTTTATTAAAAAAGATCATTATTCGTTGTTTCAAACGGAACAGAGCGTCTATGTTAAAAAAAATCTCTTTCAATAATTAAATGCATATCCCTGTTGCTTTTAATATAACTCCATTATAAACTCCCTTCAAGAAGGTCGCATTTAAGAAAAGAAAACGGTCTACAATGTTTGAATCCGACAATAGAAGCACGTAATGAAACGAATAGTCTGAAAAATCTGTTCGTTTCATCATTTACATCCAGGATTATTCGGTTTCCTAGATTTGTTCTTAAAAGAGCTTCAACATATGGCTTAAGCTGGGCAAAAGACTGCGTACGATCTCCACCAACCATCATTTTTGCCTTTTGTAGGATATTGCATTATTTCTTAAATGTTAAATCTAATCCATAGTTAGATTGGTTGCTTACTACGTGCGGGTCACGACGCACCATTTCTGAGCTTCGGCTAACCATTCTCACTTTATGCTCCTCACAGGACACTCCGTGACATGTGGATGTGTTATTTATCTTTCTGATGTGAAAATATTCATTGTATGCACACAATGATGTCTTAACAAGTCATTCGTAATCATTCCCTTTGAAAGCACAAATGACATATACCAACTCCTTTTAATTCCTCTTTATATTGTATTTAAAATCAACCTCAGTGACATACAGCGCGAGCAACTTCCTAAAATGTTTCACTCCTCCTTGAAAAACTTGTCCCACGTTCTGTATTATATTAGACTAATGTGTTGTACACATTAAAGGTTGGACATTACTAAGCGATCCACCTTCCAACTGAAGCAATGATTCAGTAACTACATCATCAGCAAAATCATCATTCCTTAAAAAAGGATCAACATCACTGCTAAAATGCATATTGGATTATTGATAAGCTGTGCAGTTACTTTGGCACTCTTTTTTCATATAACGGATGCACTGTTTGGCTAAGTGTGATGAGTTCAATATTCTGACGCTCTGAGTCATCGTGACGGTGCTTTATGTGGTTTCTGACGTCTAATGACAAAATCCAACCACCTATTCCTTTCAAATTGTTATTGCTTACGATATTAACATTGTTTGATGCCAAAGCAAGGCGTTTAGAAACCTCAAACAACGTGATCAAATCCTCTTCTTTCCGTAACAAGCAACATCATGATCCGGAATCGAATAATACAAATTCAAATTGAGGTAGATCGATTTGGAATCGATTTCGTAACGTTTCAATGAAATCGACATTCACTACAAATGACCTTGATATCAATCCATATCGACAAAATCACCTTGTTGTCCATCCAAAAACAACCACAACGATGAATGAAAGTTCGAGAAATCGATCTTGAACACTGTTCCAATCCTGTACGATTCTTCAATGATGGTGAATTGATGATTTGTGGAGAAGAAGACAAACAGGTTTTGAAAAAAGAGGAAGTTATCGCAGCAGTTTTGATTTTCAAAAGTTGCCGATTTCTTTTTTTTTTTTTAAGAAGTTGTATGTTTGGGTAAATAAAATGACATGTGTAGTTTTTTGAGAATATTTTTGAAAAGATGTAAGTTTCAATAATTTTCAGTTGTATATATAATAGACACATCAAAAAAAGAAGATAAAAAGGACAAATCTTTTATTCTCCCAAGTGAAACATGACCTAATCTACCATACCGCAAATCAAACAAAGCAGCAGACTTATTCACAGTGTTAGAACTCACTGAGTTACAAGAAGCATCAGGAGCAGAACATGTAGTCAGAGCAACAGGTATCTTAGGTATAGGCATAATTATATAAAAAAATCTTTTAGTTTTATTATGATGGTCGATTATTTTTATTTCAGAAATAATTTACAAAATCTTTTTAAACTTTTTTTAATAGAGGAACCTTAAAATTTTTTAATATTTAATTTCAATCGTTCATCTCCTGAAGATCATGAATTAATTAGATAAAGATTCCTTTAATTTAAATTACATGAAATTACCCAATTGTCATTTAAAAATTTTAAAACAACGTAAATATCATGTCATGTCATTTCGTTTGTCATCCAGATAATTTTTTTGCCATCTGGATATTTTATGTAATTATATATATAATAGATTGTAACGTTTGTATACTTAGTTAATAAAATTAACGGCATTACGAATGATTCGTGTGATAACTAAATGATATTTTTTTGTAAATTTATCGTGAAATTTCAAAGATTATATAAGATATAAACTTACGAAATATCTTGGGCTAAAATAAAAGTATATCATATCATTTATTAGTAGAAAATAATACATCAATGTACATAATGAATAATATAAATATTACATAATATTATAATTATTATGGGAATTTTTGCTACTGACCTGAATTTGGTCTCGGTGTACCTCACGGGGATCAATGATTCAATGGTATCCTATATCCCTTCGAATAATTGGGATAATACTTGTGTTCAAATCAATAACGATAGCTTGATTCATGACAATAACAAGACGAGTCCCATGCATCAGGGGTATAACGTGCGTTTTGAGCTCAAAATCAAATCCGACAGAATATGTCCTACTCCAGCAATTTTTAACATCACAGAGTCTATACTTTCCTTTGATTACTTGATCGATATGGCAAGTTATGTACTCCTATCTGCTACTCCTAACATTGGAATCGTTGTTGGACAATGCCACGCTCTTGGTTAAGAGGCCCATTGGCCCAATGAGGTGATACATGATTAATGGGCCTCAACCTGGGCCTATGAGCATCTAGAACCTTGGGCTTGATCAGGGAATCGTAGATCTGCGTGGTCTAGTTCTTCAATTTTTAAAAAGCCGACAAGCGGACCAGTACAAATAACGGTCCGATTTTGAACCGCAGTTAAGATACCGTTTCAATGACGAGCCGAAGCGGTTCAGTGAACCGCCGTACGCGGACCGCTAGTTGCAATTTGAAACTTGAAAAATGAGAAAGGGACGCCAAGACTTTACTCAAAAGTCACCAAATCCCCCACTTATTTTTATCCCTTTTTTGTTTTTTTACTCTCCTTGAATATAGAAGAGGAGACCGTACACCAATTGATTAACCGCACCTACCCTCATCGACGGTTACAATCCACCCGTCAAGGACGTGCCGCCATGTGGCGCGTAGGCTCTGCATCCCCTTGCCGTCCTTCCACCTGTCCCCCACTATCGTTACAATTTCCCGTCAAGATCGATTAGTGGATGGGAAAATATCCCAGGCTCAGAGCCCAGCTGGAGCCCTTTGAGAGAGAGGCTGCTGTCCTTGCCCGAGTATGTATCGTTTTCATTTCAACTCCCCTGTTTATCCGCACAGCGTTAATTATAGTATAAGCACACTTAAATTCGGTCTGATTTTTATTATTATTTTCATCTCAAAATTATTATAATATTTTGATTTGATATATATTTTGATAAAAAAATTTATATATGTATAACAATGATCAAATAAATTTATCATAAAATATCATTGGTTATATATGTTATGTATTTCAAACTACTCCCTCGAAGCATACAATCAATTGACTTGACACGTAAATCGATGCAAAATTTGACACGCGTTTAACGACGATCAACGTATTTTTTATAAATTTATCTTGAAATATTAATTGTTGGATAAGTTACATATTTCAATCTAATATATGTTACGGGACGATCAGGTATGATTTGATATGAAAATTAAACTTGCATTCATACGTACAAAATAATACGAAATACATATATGTCGTATCTTTCGTGAGATGAAAAGGATAATACATATTCCGAAAAAACAGACCTGATTTGATATAAAAATAAAAATTATATTTATATATATTAAAAAAATTATAGGACAAAGTGTTAACTAATCAACCGACGTTGATTAAAGGTAACCAACAAGAATATTGATGCCGTAAGTCATAATTCAGTATCTTATTTTTCTTTATGTCTCGAGGAAGTTTGAGCAAATTTCCCATGTTACTCGGACAATATTATTGCCAGAGAGATTCCTTGCCTCCTGGACTCGTGATATTTAGTGAGTACTAGGGGCCTTAAAAACTTACTAAAATCAACGTTGAATAGTT
Source organism: Drosera capensis (assembly GCA_001925005.1). Lineage (NCBI taxonomy): Eukaryota > Viridiplantae > Streptophyta > Magnoliopsida > Caryophyllales > Droseraceae > Drosera > Drosera capensis. Next base: position 129,557 of record LIEC01011042.1, on the reverse strand, counting down.
TTTGTGATATTTGGAAAGTGTTTGACATATATTATAATTATAATTATAATTAGTATTTTTCTATAAATTTATGTGTCATTTGAAATTGATTTTCTTTTTAACATAGAAATCAAAACTACATTTGATCAAACAAAATAATTTAAAATTGATATTTGGTTAAATATATAACTACTTATTATAAAATTATAATAAAATTCTCCCTCTGTATATGTATTTAAATTGTAACGCCTTGATCCATATTGAAAATTTATATGTATCTTAAATTTTTATATTAAATAAAATTAAAAACACGATTTATTGTAGTAACCGTGAGTGAAATTAATGGATATATTATATCTGATTTGATGTTACTTCTTATCAAATTAAGAATCGTTATAGTTTTTTAGGACATCAAAATAAAACAAAAGTTATAATTTTCATAAAACAGAAGAAATATAACTTATCACTATCAATTATAAATACCTATAAATATTTTATATTGTTTTTTAGTCAAACACGCCCTAATTAACTTATTGTTGTGATAATTTAAAGGTTCATGTCGTACAATGACATGAAGTTCTAACATCACAAATGCAAGGAAGGAATGGGTGAGCACTTAAATGAAGTTCTATTTTTTTCATCTATATTGAAGAAAAAATTATTTTTTCAGGAAACGAATTCTAATCAATTTTTGTGATTTTTTTTTCACATAAGTAAAATTTGTTTTCTCATAAGACAATTTATGTAAAATAGAAAAAAAAACGATTTTTTATGTAATAGTGAAATCGTGTTTTGAAAAAATAAGTTTTATTTTGACATTAAGAAAAAAAAAACTCAGAAAGCAATCGCGAAGAAATGAACCATATTAATGAAACACATGAACCTTCACTGTGGAAAAATTACTTGTTTTTATCGTATTACAGCGAAATATGGATCTCACGATCGATCCGTGGTCGATAACGATGATTCATTCAAGCTGCTATGGGCTCCAGAAATCGCTGAAACTAATTCAGTAGGACCGATAAGACACAGCCACGTGGCACCCACGCATACGGCTGAAGCATATCCTTAGGAAAAAAAATGAAAAATTGCCCTTCTTTTTTTTTTCTCTTGATATTTTTCGAGAGTACAGAGTTGGATAAGAACGAGGAAAAGAGAGAGGGGGACAGAGGCAGAAGCAAATGGTCATTGGGGCTACCCTGCCCATTTAGATTCCGTTTCTATTTTAAGGGACAGTACCTCCTCACTCATACTCCCCAAAGGGTACGATACCCTTAACTTGACCAACAAGGGAAATATGAAAACGGAAAAATGGGAGATTTCAAAAAAGCTTGAGATCCTTATCCCATACAGTAAAAAAGAATGTTGCATTGTTGACCGGATTAAATTATTAAATATAATTTGAAATGGTTAAAGCAATATTTTCAGGATAATTTGTAATAATGACGGAAAATCATATTCCCATATAACATTGATCCTTTCGAAGGATACAAGATACACTCATTGACTTTTAACGCTTAATCATGCCATGGTCCATTTAGACTATCATATCCCAAAATCGTATTAACACATCTACCCACTTTGTGCTAATTAACCACTACATCCTATCTCTATCTAATCAACGCATTGGTTAATTAGATAAGCCAGAAAAAATTGGCTAAATTAGTTTAGCATTCGTTGCTCATAATTATAAGAGACGAATTATCTTCATATCAACACAATTTTTTAACTAGACTTTATGAATTTTCCGGTTAAATTATAAATTTGCAACCTTTTTCTTTCTATGTTCAACTCAACTAATTATTCCAAGTGGGTAACTCTAAGAAAAATCAACTCAGTAAACTCAGCCATAAAATCAAATAAACCACCCACAGTTAAATCAAATCAACCATCCACAGTTTAATCAAATCAACCAACTACGAGAAGCAAAAACCCTTTCCACTACCCCATATTTAACCCGCCCTTTTTGTAGGAACCCCAAGGAACACAGTACATTTTTCCCAGTTTTCCACTAACCCCACTCCACCCCTTAACCCAACCCCAGTTCTGTTAACGCAACCACGGTTAACCTCTCATACTACTTATACACCTCCCTCATTTCTATCTCACCCCTCACTCACCGCACCACTCTCTCACATCCCTCGCCACAAAACCCTGAAAGCGACCTCTTCCTCATCCAAAAAATAATGTAAGTTTAAATTTCAAGTCGCCTGTTCATTACAAGCGGATAATCATGATGATGCTGAACCCTCATCCCACCGTCCAGATCCCTTTCGATCCAATGGTCCAGATCCCCTACTCCGATTCCGACGACGAGTCCGACTCCTTACCCTTCGACTCGTTCAACTGCGACGATTTCCGGATGTACGAGTTCAAGGTGCGCCGGTGCGTGCGCGGGCGGAGCCACGACTGGACGGAGTGCCCCTTCGCGCACCCCGGCGAGAAGGCGAGGCGCCGTGACCCGAGGAAGTACCATTACTCCGGCGCCTCGTGTCCCGATTTCCGCCGTGGGAGCTGCCCGAAAGGCGACGCGTGCGAGTACGCGCACGGCGTGTTTGAGTGCTGGCTTCATCCCGCCAGGTATCGCACTCAGCCGTGCAAGGACGGAAGGGACTGTAAGCGCAAGATCTGCTTCTTCGCTCACTCGCCGGAGCAGTTGCGGATCGTGACGCCGCGCCAACAAACCCTAGATCTCGACGTTTCTAGACTCTGTGGTGGATCGATGGAGTCGAATCTGTTTTATCTTAAGGCTAATGGCGGTGTTGGTGCGGTAGCGTCACCGACGTCGATTCTGGAGGAGTTCTCGCCGTCGCCGCCGATGTCGCCGGTGGCGGAGCTAGTGAATGGAATGAGAGGGATGCGTGTTGGGAGTGTCAGTCCGCGCGCGTGGGGGTACCCGTTGTCACCGAGGAGTGGTGGTGGTGGTGTGTTTGGGACTCCACCGAGTCGAGTGCTGACTCGATGCGGTCTCGGGTTGAGGGGGGAGGCGTGGGACCTGGCGGCGTGTGAGGAGGAGCCGGTGATGGAGCGCGTGGAGTCAGGGAGGGATCTGCGGGCCCGGATATATGCTAGACTGAACAACAAGGGGAGGGTACTGGACCGGGAGGAGACCGGTTCGAACCAGCCGGATCTTGGGTGGGTTTCTGATTTGATCCAGTGATGGTAACCTTTGGCGGTTTGAGGGGTGGTTTTTGTGAACCTGGCGGTTTATGTTTTGTGCATAGTTTTGGGTTTTGTATGGCAGGTTGCGGCAGGATATTTTGGGGTACGGAAAAAAATTGCGAAAAGGGGAGAAACGAAGAGGAAGCCTCCAGATGGTACAGATTCGGTGATTTTAATATCTGACGATTTGTGTCTAAACTTGTAATTAACCGTTTCAAGTCTGTGTTTAAAAATATGCCTATTCTAGTTGATTGTGTCTTAAGACTTTGTTAGCTTATCGGCTGTCATTGTTATTGTTATGTATTGTAAATATGAATTATTCATAAGAGTTCAACCGTGCATGCAGCTCAATATTCTGCACTGGTCACCCTCACAGTTTCACTCTTTGTTACGTCGTTGCTTTAATTTCTTATGCATTTATGCTCAATGTTATACACAAATGTACATATAGGCGTCGATCGATGGAATAATAACATGTGTGGGCATCTCTTTGCTTTTTGTGCGAACTGCAATTCTTCATGCTATATGTGATTCGGGTTTATTATTGTTGGTAGACGAATCGAAGGACATATTGGTTGGGAGGTGACATTATGTGGTCTGTAGTGTATTAGAATTAGAGTGCGCGAGGTCCACTTCGTGAGTTCTTTTCCTATATTTAATTTGTATTCAAGTATGCTAGTCGGATGATCCATGACGAAGATAAGATACATTTTATGTTTGATGATAACAAGTACAGAGTTCAAGTAGCTCCATAGATTTGCTAGAAGACTTTTCATTGAATTAAGTAAAAATAAAATAAAATTTATAAAAAAATAATAAGAAAAATAAAAACAAAGAAATGGATGACATTTGAGATCCGTTCAATAAGAAAGTCCATCTGTCCAATTAAAAATACTCTTCATGCTCTTATCTGGTCCATTGATTAGGATACCATCAATCACTTATACCAATAATTTACGTGCACACTGATACTGATATCTTGATCAAAGATTAACACGTACTACATTCTATTGGGTGTTGAGACGAGGAAGAATATTTTAAATAAAAGTCCTTATCCAGTTATATCAACTTGCATCAAATCTAATACAGATGAAAGAGACTGAACGTTTTAATACTTCCATTAGTAAGATAAAAGTGGTTTATATATTCTAAAGTTGGAGAATTTCGAGACTCAGAGATAATGGCCGGTTGGAAAACAACCTTCACGAGAAAGGATAGAGATGAAACATATCTAAAAAGAAGTCATGGAATGAGGAGATTGTCGGTCATTTATTTATTTATTTTGGGTTTATCGTGCTAAAACTTGTTATTATCGTGTTTTCCCATCGCATTATGTTAAGGTGCCAGATACGAACTAGCTTTTGGTGTTTATCATATTGGAATTTCTTAATCATAACAACAATCCTTCCATCGCGCAGTTTGGAGTTCCACGTCTCTAGAAACATCTAGCAGACTCCCGATGGCTATATTATAATCGAATCTTATATTTCTTGAGATTAGATAAAGTTATCATCCACACAAGTAGTAGGAGTTGGGCGTACTTGCTAAAATGGGCCAAGGTTGGTTCACTGGAGCGGGTTTCTCCATAGGCCCATTAACGTTCCAAATAGGCTCAGGCCCAAAAGCGATCCTGTATAAGTTGAAGCTTGTATGGCCTCAGCGACTTGTAGTTTGTTATGGGCCTAAAAGCCATACGAGCCGGAAAATAATGTATCAGGCCCAAGAGATACAACTTCTCAGCTAGCTTGAAACGACGTCGTACCTATTCTCTGCGTTTGGGTACTACTCTCATTCCCTGTCATCAAAGTTCGGCTAAAAGATTCCCATTCCCACAATCGCAGGCATCGAACCCCGCGAAGGTAATGCTCTGATTCTTTCAAAGAGTTTTTGTGTCTTGCAACAAACCCGACGCTAATATTATAATTGTCCCAACTATCAATGTGGTTGTAATTATTTTCAATGGTACGACAAGGAGAGGATGCCGAGTTGGAGAATCGATTATTGCAATGAAGTGTTCGTGGAGATGGTAAATCTGAAGAAGGAGATTGTTGCATTTTTTTATGTCAAGAAATTTATTTTCCGTGGAGGTGTGATATTTTTCTTGTTTGTTTTTATTAACTTCAAGGTTGTGATGATGTAATTTGAATGTTTTTTTTTGTACTTATTGTGTCGTTGATGACTATTATGTAGACATCGTTTATTATCTGGTTCGGTTATGTAATTTACTTCGTAGTTATGATATAATGTATTCCGCATTTGTAATGTTTATGGACCTACTTTGTTGTATGAGTATTTCATGTTCTTTTCCTTGATTAAGCAGATTGTGCACCAACAAATTTTTCTTTTAAGTTATAACGTTCGACAACGTTTACAGTGGCACATTGTTTTAGTCCTTTGAATTGAGTATGGGGAAGAAAAGGGAAGAAGCACAATTGCAATACTTACTCTAACCATCAATAATCAAAATCGTTTAGGGTTTGGTGAGTGTGGGATAGGGTGGGTTCGATGCAGGGTATGAGTATGGGGAATCGCAACCATCATGATCAATTTTCCCTTCGATTTGATCAGAACGCAGAAATTTTTTATGAGGAATAAGGACGACCTCGTTTGATGACATGAAAAGGGGGGTTTTGATTCAAAAACCTAAACGCAGCTGCTGGGTCTTTTTTTTTTTTTTTTTTAACGGAATGATACGTTTTACAGCACAAAGGTAGCTATCAATTGCAGGACCAAAGTCATCCCCATATTGAAATGGAATATTGATATTGGGACGTGTTGGGCTATCTTAAAAGAAACGGCACTTGCTTTGATTTTTTTGCGTGTTTAGCTTCTTTGATTCGGATCATCGATATGATCCGTGACGAGATTATATGAGTTGTTATTATATGATAGTTTCTTTGACATAGGATTGATTCGTTACATTCGTACTCTTCTGGGAATCGATTAAGGGCATGCAAAACTCCTGCGCCAACTTTTTCAAAACCTCACAGATTGATAAATCTAACTGACAAGAATGAAGCCTTAGTAACCATATACTTATAATTATGTTAGGGTTAAGTGTTACCGTTTAGCAACAGCCAAATGACAAACTAGCACGTCAACTATCTTTCCATCGTTATACCTTGAAAAGCAAAATATTGATGTTATTATGCCAATAATATTTTATCGTAATCGCGGATAAATTGTTCATTTTTTTTAACCAGTAACTCATCTTGTCACCTCAATGGTACTATGCTCTTTCCATGGGAGGCTGCTTTCTTGTGCTCAAATCTATTTCAAACAGTAGAGTTTCACTGTGCTCTTCTTTTTTTCCTTTTATCAGACGGTTTGGGTACCTTTGATGTTAACATTGTCCCCCTTTGTGTTCACCGCAATAAATTTATGACACCTTTTCTTGTTAACCGGTGGTTCATCTTTTATATGTTGTTGCCACCTCAAAGAATATTTACTAATTATAATCATCCGTGAGAAAAGTTTTCAAATGGGCACTCCTCAAATTTGCTTATTCTTTGTCTCCTCATGCACGCATATATTATGCATAATGTATAGTTGACATTAAATATTGAGAAGGGTAAAAATGGTGATTTTGTGGAGTCTCCAAGTCAGGAAACTGTGACAAGACATTCTAATTCAGATGGGTAGAGTGAAGTGGTGACAGTTTCGAAGATATGAAATTCGTCATGAGTTGTCTGTTTCCTCTCTTTTTTTTCTCCATAATAAATACATGTGCAAGTGTGCAATGTCAGTATACGTGCAATCAATTTTCACAAGAAGTGTACAAGTGAGATCATGAGTAACCATATGAACTTATGAATGCATGATGTGGGGAAATCGTCATTGAATATTGGGTTACATTAATGGAAATCATGTAAAATGCCACCATAGAGTTAACAAATTATGCTTGAAGAGAGAACCACGTTCATTAAAATTGGTGCTCAAAATGGTTATAATGACGTAGAAGTCGCGAACCCATTATATGTTCGTTCAATGGTCTCTCGAAAGGATTTTGGATGTATCATTTTCTATGGGGAGTGGAAAGGAGGATTAGATGAAATTATATTAGTATGTCCTTCGACAAATCTCATCGTAAAGTGACAATATAATTAAACTCAACAATAAAAAAATCCAATAAATTAACAATCATAAAAAAAATTTTTTTTTTTAATAATATTTATGTGTGCTTGAATAATTGGATCATAACATAATAATCCCATTATTTACACGAGACAACAAAGGACCCGAATCCTTAGCTTACAAGCCACACCAAATAACATTTCTTTCGTGTTCCATTACAACTCGTACAAAGCATTTTAGAAATTAGCCCCCCATCAAAGGTTAAAAATACAAAAGTCCAAGGTCCTAGCTATGAACCTATTTATAGCGAAGGCCAAATGGCACCATATATGAATATAAAAAAGACTATTCGTTTGAAACTTACGAAATTTTGCTGTAGCTAATTATTTCACCAATAATGGGCCACTCTTTGTTGACCACCTTGCTTCGTGTCTTTTTGCATGTTTTTTCTGTTTTGTCTAAAATAAAGAAAGAGAAAAAAAAAAATACTAGAGTAGAATGAACCATGCTCAAAGGCAAAGGATTGTTGTTAATTGCTAAGTAAAATAATGAAAAGTGTAAATGTCCTGGAAATACAAGATTTCAAATTATTATTTTTTCTAATATATTTTAAGATTTTAATTATCTAAAAATATTATTTTTTTTAAAATTAAAATAAATTCTATCGAATCTATCTTTTCCCACTTAAATAAATACCGCCCACTGTCATCGAATCTCCTCTTCTTTCTTTATTCCTCCATTAACATCGTGCATATGCTTTTCAAAAATCTCCAGCAATATTAACACATTCTTTTATAAATAAATGAATACTTGGATAATAAACATCGGATAAAGTATATATGTAGTATCATTAAAAAATTTCAATACATCTAATCTTTTGCTACAAATAAACGAATGTTGAGTATGCAAATTAATTTGAGAAATATTTTTTGTAATAAAAGAAACCAATAAATCCTTATAAGGCTATGATTCATTAAGTAATTTATAGGTATAATTCCATCTTGTAAGAGCATCCCTAAGAAATCTCTTGGGTCTTTTATGGTTATTTTTATAAAATTTAAATCAATCTTTCATAGTTTGAGGGTGTATTCATAAATATTTGATAGCATTTTTAATTGGAAGAAGAAAAACATCAAGAAATTTTAAACCTTTTTGTACACATATGTTGCAAACATGACAAGCACATCTAATATGAAAAAAATTTCCACCAAAAGAAGGTTGCCAATAAGTTTTCAAGTCTCTAATGTAGTATTCGCCGATGCATCATCAAAATCAATTGAGAAAACTTTGAACATAATTTATATTCTTCTAAAATTAAAGACATTAATCGAGATATATTTTTGACGATTTGACGTTCATCAAAAACTTTAAATACAAGTACATGTATATTCCAATTTTCATCTATCCAATGTCATGTTATACTCATATAAGAATGAGTTTGCCAATGATAGCTACCTATACATTAAAAGATAAATGATCGACCAAAATATATCTAACTAATCATTCTTTATAATTTTGATCGAAATATCGAAAAAAGAAGAAGAATTATTACTCGTATGCTTGGTAATTTGTGTTTGTGAGGCACTCATGTCAAAAACTTGAGGATGTTTTGATCTAAGATACTTAGTGTTTCATATCTATCTCCGGCCATAAGTCGGTACTCTGTCGGACAATATTTGCATATTACCTTGAATGATCCATATGGATTTGGCACCATCGTAAAATGTAACATTCGACTTAGGCGCTTTTGTAGTCGAAATTTCGAGGTCTTCATCAAAGCTCTCTTGCATGGAAATATTAGAGCACACATTGGGAGGATTAATGTAGACATCATCTTCTAAATGGTATGGATGATCATCAACGTCGATGGGATTAGTGGTTTTGGACATTTTATCCTTACCTTTATTTGTGTTTCGACTTGATATTTTTCAATGTAAGAGGAAAAAATAGAGTTGTGAGAATTGAGATAGAAAAATATAGATGAAAGATTTAGATTTGTTCTGTCTTTTGTTGAGAAATTTTTTGATATTTATAGAGATTTTTTTTTCAAAAATACCCTTAAGACTAGCCGTTATATGACCATTATTGAGGATTTTTTTTGTATTTTCAAATTTTAAAATCATTTGTTTAAAACCAGCCGTTTGACTGCCGTTTTGTTTGCATTGTTCATTTTTTTTTTTCATTCATTGTTTGAAAAAATTTTGGGATATAATAACAGTTAGCATTTAATTTTCTCATTTTTTTGGTAAATTTGCGATGGCCGATGAGGACAGCGAATATGGGTTGGAACTTGTAACATAAAATTTGAAATATTTTGTTAAATTAATCGTTTGTTTTTTTAAAATCAAGCGTTTGTTTTTTTACACTAATCGTTTGTTTTTTTTTTTTGAAATTGTTTTCTAATATAATGAATATATTATATCAAAACAAATTAATTGGATTTGGCTCGAAACAAATTGGACTATTCTTTTTGATACATAATGTTTAAAATGTGTAATCCAATATCTAAAACATTCATATATATTTGAAATACACATATTAAAATTTTCAAATTCTTATTAAAAGAAAGGTTCGAAATCGAAATCGCTGTTCCCATTTCAGTTTATGATTTTAAAAATCGAAACCCAAATCGTCTTTATGATTTTCATTTCGATTCTTTTCAATTCGGTTGTGGTTCAATTCCAATTCCTAACGAAGAGAAACTGAGGCAACGGCTGCTATCAGTCTGCAGCAGCCACCCATGTGTTTGATTGTTTGACTGTGTCGTCCTCTCCTCTCCCTTCACACATCCAAAATGAACCATATTGTCATAACAACATGAGTATCTATGTATATATATATATAGAGAGAGAGAACAAAAGGCATACTGCGGATGATAACTTTCGTCTGAAACTCAAGAGTGCAACATAATTCATAACACGAATATAATCGGTATTAAAACATGTGATATTTTAATTAAGAATCAACTAACAACGATTACAATATAAAAAAAAAAAATGCAATAATCATTAAAATACTACAATTTCATTATATCGGTCATGTTATGATATTCTGTCGTAAATGCAACAACCGCACTAAACCCATACCCTAATCATGATCATATATGTATTGCAATTGATTCGATCTCTCTCTGAGCTTTGAAAGTAAGTTTTGCAATCTATACATTAGGGGGAAAACTATATTTAGATAGAGGGAAATGAAAGTCATCAAAGGTCAAAAGAACAAAGACAAAGAGAGCAGTAGTCGCACTGTTCGCTTTATAAAACCATCTTCGAGCCCTTCCTATGCTTACTTTTTCATCCCTTCATCACCATTTTTTCCTTCTCCTCCTCTCCTTATAGCAACAAACACGTTTCCATCATTGATGCCCTCTTGGTCTTCATCCTCGTCTTCATCCTCGTCTTTCTCTTCCAATATTATTGACATGCGCTTGCTTACTCGTCTGTAATCTCTTTGAATTTTCTACATAAATTTATTTCGACTATAAACCTTGCGTGCTGATTATTGAATTCATCGATCTGTCGTGGTGAGGCCATGGGAAGAGCTCCGTGCTGCGACAAAACGAAGGTGAAAAGAGGGCCATGGTCGCCCGAGGAAGATGAAACGTTGAAGAACTATGTTGAGAAGTATGGCACCGGTGGCAATTGGATTGCTCTCCCTCTCAAAGCTGGTCTTTCTCATCTCTCTCTTCTTTCTTTCTAATAATACAATACAATCTTCATAAGTATGTTAACTCTACAAACATATGCATGACCATATGCAATCCATGCACGCTTCTTTTCATATTTCTTTGGTATGTACATAAACATATCCTATGTGCAAAACAGGAAAAGATTTATCCAAACTGTGTCGCGATTTCTGTTGGCCACGGTATCATCATCGTATCATTTTGGGGATCATCGTCTTGTTAAAATTCGTTTATGACTTTATTTTTTAGAACCATCATGAGCTAGAAATATTGACTGATCAAACCTAGAAAACATTTACTTTGATTGATTTTTCCTTCCTATTTTGTTTTTGTTTGTTGATATATAGTCAAATTAAGGTATTTGCTCAAATTCATAGTTATTGTTATTTGTGAAGAGGACTTCAAAACAAAACTGGATTCATCATCTTCTCTAACGCTACAAGACAACCTATGATGAATTCACAAAGAAATTGATCTTAATATTGCTTATCCACTTACCATATACTCATATAAGAATGGTGGATTTGTATTCATATATGGTGACATAATGTTTTCACCTACACCACTGAATATGTACTGATAACTTTGTATCAACAAGCTTGCACACACTTAGTATGAATCCTGATGTTCGGTATATTCACTCAACGTATGTCGAATTTCGATGAATCATATGCAACGAACTGTTTAACTAAATGGTATTGCACTGTTGTTCATTTCATAATCATATACATAAATCGATTATTGCTAACCAGTCAATATACGATTCATCATCTCAAGGTTACTTATCACAGGGCTGAAGCGCTGTGGAAAGAGTTGCCGTCTAAGGTGGTTGAATTATCTGAGGCCACACATTAAGCGTGGAAGTTTCACTGACGAAGAAGATAACATTATCATTTCCCTCTTCGACAAAATTGGCAGCAGGTACATGATTTACATGACTTCCTATGTATCTTGTTATTCGATTCGACGGATTATCGTTATGCATCTTCTTGATTAATTCTTGATTTTTTGATTAATTATTGATTAATTGCCGATTAATTAACATATTGGACCAATGCTCATATATGTTTATGTATAACATGCTAAATCAAACATTTATTTACTAGCTACAACGACCGGCCCCTACCTCTTTTCTACAGTAATTCATTACCCTAATTTCGGCTAGACAATGAACTTAATCATTTTCCATATGAAGAAAGGCGATGTTTGCTTAAATATGGATCACCAATGTGTCGTAACATGACAATTTATCTAGCAAAAGGTTGTTAAATTTCCCCTTAGTACACTCTTTTTTAGCACTATGCATTAAGTTTTCGTCAACCGATTAACTTGTTTTGTAATGTTGGTGAATGTAACCATAGGTGGTCAGTGATAGCATCAAACCTACCAGGAAGAACAGACAATGATGTTAAGAATCATTGGAATACCAAGCTCAAGAAGAAACTCTTTGGAGGCGGCAGCTACGGCACCAAACTACCATCAATGGCAACGAGCAACCACCATATTCTGGTATCAAAAACTAACAACAATGTGGAGCACACGATCGACATATCCCCTCCTAACACCAACATCACAAACCTCCAAGGCCCGGTCGCCTCTTCTTCATCGTCGTCGTTATATCTTCCATCAACTCAACATGATGATCATACCTACAATAATATTTGCCCCATTGATATTGATCAACTCATATATTCTCCTTCTTTCACCACTTTCCTAAGTACAATGTCACAAAATACTACATTACCCGCAGCACTTAGCTACGATGTTCCCGATACAAGTCAGTTTCCTGTTAACCATCATCTTATCAATAACAACAACTATAACATTCAGAATCAGTTGTTCCATGCAAAAGTTACGACGACCAACTCAACGTCGCCTCAGGATGGTTCTCGAGCCATCCTAAGCTCGCCGACCTCTTCGACCATCATTGATCATTGTAACAAGACCAATTACCTTCCCTTTGCGGGCATGGAAGACGCTGAGGTGCTGTTGGCCGATCTTGGATTCGGGATTAATGATTGTTATGGGATCAATGGATCATCTCTTGGAGTTTTCGGTCAAGAGAATAAGGGCTTTGATGGTTGCTTTGGTAATCAACATGATGATCAGCATATGGCTCAAGGACTGTGTCAAAGCAGTACTTTTACTGGCCTATACTAGAGAGTACTTTGCTGGCTAGTATTGGTGTAATTAGAATCAAAGACCAACATATATTATTGTGGGGATTGTTAATTTTTCATATTGATGTATGCCTCCAATGTTGATATGGTCAAGTGATAATGTAAGCAAGCCCGTACGATATAGAGTACATGGACTGATGGAGACACAAACATATTAAAGTCCAACCCGGCGGATACAAAGTTATTTTTGTAGCGATAGTCCGTCAACGAAAATTGGTTTAAAAGGTCGTCCGAGTTTACGGGTTATTCGGTTGATAAAAAAAAAAAATACTTCGAGATTTTCTTTTGGAAACAGAACATATTACAATACATGTTAATTTCATTGTTTTTTTGTGTGGTTTATTTTCAGATCTTGATATCCTGGCAGCAACGAACTCCTCCATAATATACATATATGAACTTAATCGTAATGGTAATCATTAATCTCATTCTAATTTTATTCTTGTATTTTAATCTGATGTCTTTCGGGCTAAAGTTTAACCATACTCACATATAGAAAATATAAGAATAATGTCTCAAACTTGACACTTGGTCACACGCCTGGTTGCATGGTCTATTAAAGTATATATTGGTTGAGTTAAATACGCAATATTGCATCTGCCACGATCATGGGCATTATATCTATGTCAACCATGCCACACTGAGTTACGCAATTTGGGTCAATGTCATGAAAACTGCGTGCATATATGGGGAAAAGCGATAAAGCACTGAACCAAGTCAACTACAACTATGCAAGGACAAGAGATAGAGGCCACAACAGAATCTGCAGATTTTCTAACTCTGCTTTTCAGATCGTCTGAGGAAAATATTCGGCTTGTTTCGACGTGTTGAATTGTTTGTGATTTTAACAAACTATGTACTCCATCCTGTAGATCTTTCTAAAGGTATGAGGTTGATTAGTGTGTTAAGTTTACAGTAACGATGAAGAGGTAATTCAATATGTTTTGTCAAGTGATAAAAGTTTTCAAATTAAAAAAAACGATTGTATTAGGTGCATGGTCAATGTAATGTTCCGTCAGTCAATCCTCATTATTGGATCGTCATCACGAACAGTTTTTTAGGCTCATAACTATTCCCACAGGTCAAAACGAGTTCTTTTAGTGTGTTTAGTTTTTTCAATGTGTTTTGAACTCACCCGCACTCATCAAAAGGTTATCTATCCCACCATTATTCCATGTCAAATATGCTTAACTGCGAAGTTCTAAAATAATGAGATATCGAAAAAAAAAAGATACATCTTATTGATATATGTAATACTATCAAATCATTTAATTTTTTTAAAGATATTATAATTAAGATGTACGATTTAATGAGACATAACAGAGAACGGGTCGAACAAGAGCCCTCGATACGAATGTGAAGTGCATGGTGATGCATATACATAGATTATTACCATACAAGCTTCTATCATAGTACTGTGTTAGTAATAGTATACATGTACATATACATCTTAGCTGTAAGATAGTGGCCACGCCCCATGTATGAGGATTTATATGAACCATGATTTAATCTTCTCTCTCGTCACATGAAACTGTGGCCAGCTTTTACTTTCGGCGTTCTATTTGTGCCCATGGATTGGAAATAATATATATTGTCTTCGATTGCATTCTATTGTTCTTGGATCCATAGTTACTTTGCCTACAAACATGCTAAAGAAAAGAAGATTTTGACAAGTCTATCAACAAGTTTTGCCAATTTCAATATGAGAAAAAAGGATTTATGTTAGGATTATCTAGTTAAAATCTAATATTTAAAATTAACATAAAAAAATGAATAATTGAGATTATAACATAAATAATTTTTTTATTGATTTTATTTTAATTTCAATCATTAAATTTTAACTATACATGTCACAACACATTTTTTTAAAACCCTTTCAATATACCAGCCGTCAAAGATCTTATTATTAATTAAATATTATCTATGACAACAAACAATCTTTTGATCCAATCATATGGATATTCGGAACCACATTGATCATTAATCTACGAAAATGAATTCAAAATTCAGTTTATTGTAACTTGGAAAGTTTGCATTAATCCTTGACGAATACCATTATACTTGTCTCGGACGATTCTTTAATGTTGGCACTAATCAACAGCCATGGGTAGAAGAGTGTGTAGTTGTCCAAAGGCAAAGAGAACTAGCCGTCCATGTGATGCAAGGTCGGTCCATTCCCTCAACGAATTCTTTAACCCCATATCATTTCCATCAATTAATTAGTTATTATCCCACCACTTTCATCTCTGTCCTCTCTATCCTCACATCTCATCGAAGTTTCTTCTTCGATTCCCCATCGATCTCGATCTAACATATTACAGCAAATCAATCCTTCGTCGATCATCATCGAATCAATAATCGTGTGCTAGATCTGCGATCGATTGAACCAATGGATTTCATGAAAGTTTTCGATCAAACGGTTCGAGAAATGTAAGCCTCTGATCCCTCTTTTTGTGTTCTCTTAATTTAAGCAATTTTGTCGATGTTGATGTGAATGTTGTTTGCGAATTGATTTTTGCAGTAAAAGAGAAGTTAATTTGAAGGTGTTGAAGGTCCCCGAGATCGAACAGAAGGTAAATCATCCAACAAAACGATCAGCTCCATTTCACTATCAGTTGATTTTCGATTCCCGATTTGTTTGATCTGATCTGATCTGATCCGATATTGTGTTATTCGATAGTGATGATTGTGGTTCGTTGGTTAATTCGGCAATGTCAGCTGTTGATTAGTGTCGATATCGAGGTCACGCTATTTGTTGATGAACTTGAAAAATGACGTGCTTCTTGCTTGCATCGTGTTGTCATCTCGAGAGCGTGACCATTTAGATATTAGTCACTTTGTTTCTTAGGATGACCTGTTCTATTAGCGAGGAAGCGTGATATGTACATATGTGCAGTGCAGCTCCAAAGCAAGATAATTCATGTATCCAACTGTAATGTTATTTCAGTCATTGTGGTTGAGAATTTCCTGATGCTGCTTTAACATAATGCCTACTACACTGTGACAGTGTGCGCACTTGTTGATCCTCATGTTCTCCGTTTTCGTGATGAGAGAGATGAGTCGGGGATTTGTACTTCATTATTTTAATTAGATACGAAACCCTGATGAAATTGCTGAAAAGTGTAAGTGCCAATCGGTAAATTATAATCAGACACCTTACATCACAGATCCTTTGCACCATAGGTGAGGGCATATGTCGGCCATAAAAAGTGCAAGTGTGTAACCAATGTTTGAAAACATCTACTGTGGACTGTACTGGATGAGAAACTTGATGAAAGGATTATTTTGTGGTGCAAGAGACATCAGGAACATTTTTACAGAGTGATATGATCAAGATTCGTCTCAGTGCAATGCCGGAGGTGCTCTCCTCTATGATATACAGTTGAGAGATAAGGGTGCGTGTATATCCTATGTGATTGGGCGTTGTAAAATAGTGTTTTTCCTTATCAAATGTTGCACCTTAGAGATTGAGGTATGTTATAGTTAAATAGTTCATTCCTTGATGAAGTATATTGAACATTCAACTAGTGCGGTAAGACGATGCTTAATTTTATATCCTTCCTATGTGAAGGGCTACTTTTTTTGAAACTTAGAACCAACATAAGGGTGGACTGTTTTGCACTTACTGAACATTTTTGGAGCCAGAAATATCTTGATTTACTGAACATTTTTTGTGCCAGAAATATCTCTATTTACTGAACATCTCTTATCAGATTTTAATGTTGGAATATCATTGTGATGCTTTTATTACAGGTCTTGGATGCAACAGACGACGAGCCATGGGGTCCTCATGGAACCGCACTTGCAGAGATTGCACAAGCGACAAAAAAATTGTAATTTCTTGCTACTGAATACACTATTGTGTGAACCTTGCTCTTGGGTTTGTTCTTCCAGAAAACCATTTCTCAGTAATTTCCTGCAGCGAAGGTTCCTCATTTTTCTGTGTTTTTTCTTCCTTTTCTTTTTTTTCTTTGGGCGTCCGTATGTGTCAGCTCCGAATGTCAGATGGTTATGCACGTTCTTTGGACACGATTAGGTGAAACTGGAAAGGCCTGGCGTCATGCATACAAGGCAAGCCTGTTTCTTCTTGCTGCTTATCCATAATCCAATGACTTTCATTCCATTTTCCATATGCAGATGGTCTAGGCCAGCTGGGAAATTTTTCTCTTTTCCCGTTTGGTTCCCACTTGCCTTGTCAATGCAATAACTTGATCCTATAACCACCGGGATGACCTCAAAACCCTAATCTTTATCCTATTTCCTAATCAACGGACCACTCAATTTTTTCCTCTGGGCAAGGGGGAAATAGAATAAAAAGAAATATGATTTTTACTTGAATCTTCTGTGCTAATTTGCTCATATGTGGATCTTGAGATCGTCTCTGCTGCTCATTAATATTTTTTTTGTTAAATCTTGTTCCACAGGCTCTGACGGTCATAGAGTATCTGGTGGCAAATGGGTCTGAACGAGCAGTAGATGACATCATAGAGCATACCTTCCAGATTTCAGTATGTGTCCTGATATGCTTCTCCAAATCCTTATGCTCTTTCCAAAGATCATTTAGTACCGACATTACAACTATTGTCTTTTGTTCTTTTTTCTGCTCGATCACTTTCACATGGAAAGTCACTGACCAGCTTTGAGTATGTTGAGCCGAGTGGAAAGGATATGGGGATCAATGTCAGGAAGAAGGCAGAAACTATTGTTTCACTCTTAAATGACAAGGACAAGATTCAGGAAGTTAGAGATAAAGCTGCTGCTACTCGGGACAAGTAAGTTGATTAAGGTAGAAAATTTTGGTGTAGCAATTTATAAGTTCATCAGTTCAACTTTTATTAATCTGAGACATCATGGTGCCCCTAGGTACTTCGGACTTTCATCATCAGGGGTGACCTACAAGTCAGGTTCAGCTTCTCTTGGTAGCAGCAGCTTCCAGAGCAGTATTAAATCTGGAGGTTTTGGTGGAACTAGCGGTAGTGATACATTTGGCCACAAAGACAAAGATGAGGATCAATACGGAGAGGAGAAGTTTGAGAAATTTGTTCCTAAATCACGCCAAGAAACATCCGAGAAGAAGAAGACATCAAACAGGTATAGCTGTGGAATTTGTGGACATTTTGGTTTTCCAGGGAAATTTCCTTCTTTAGATGTTCCAGCCACTTTTTTTTTTCTGTTGATGTCTGGAGCTCCACATTGTTTACTGTTTAGCACTCGTAAGTTGTGATACTAGCTGATCTATAGATGTTACAAGCCTTTTGTTCATGAACTTTTTCCTTGCATTTTTGTAAAGGTTCTCGATGTATTCGATCTACGCTGAGTGATGTCCATGAAACAAATCTGCCGACTGACATCTGTCTTGTGAGTAAACCTACAGAGGAAAGATGATTTGTTGGAGGAAGTACGTGGACATACTGTCGCATAAATTCATTCTTGTGTTACTGTGGTTGCATAGGCATAGGCATAGCTAAGGCGCATGCGAATACATGACCCTTTTATGAGAAAGGTGTTGCTTGAGGAGTTTGTGCTATTGACAATTGTTAAGAGTGGTAAAAGAAAATAAACATGTGTACTTCACAAGTAAAGATGTGTACTTCATGGTGTTGATACTGGAGCAGTTGTCTAGTTAAGCTTAAGCTAAGAGGGGAGGGAGTAAGGATAACAAGTATATATGGGGAAAAGGGCATTGTTTTCCTTGTAAAGAACAAAGATTATGAGGAAAAGCACCTGGAGAATTTGGAAAATGTAGAGCATAGATACAATTTGATCTTTTCATCGTTTTACTGAAACCTACAGCCTAAAATAATTTTAAAGATGCATATTTACTTCTGGCAACCTGTAGTGTTTATCCTTTGCATCTTACTATGGAGCCACTTGCAGTACTAATCAAGAGCTTCCAACTTCACGATCTTCCAAGCAATCCACCAAGGACAACAAGACGAGTGGGCATAATGCAGTTTCCCAGCCGAGTTCGGTTGCTCCAAGCAGCCAATTGGATGAAGAAGATAATGATTTCGATCCTCGAGGAACTTCGAAGAGGAGTAAGTAGCTTGAAGAGGTTCTTGGAGAATATTACTTTTCAACTTCTTTTTTTAATGTTGGGTAATGCTAAATCCAGAGAAATATTCCTCTTTTGGTAATAAATTCTTTTATCTTAAAACATTAGGTGCTCTGGAATTAGCCATTTGAGGTCTGGATTTGGTCTTTGTCTTTGATTTTGATAGAATGGCTTTTTTTTTCTTTATTCTTTTTGAAACCAGAATGGTTTTCTTCTTGTATCTTGCTAAAAGAAGAAACCAGATGAAATCATAGAACATATTGTTGTGAAAATGAAGACTTCGGAATGAAGATACCTTGGAGAATTTGTATTCTCTAACCTATAAAGGGAGGGAGTTTTTTTTTCTCGGAATCTAAAACTCATGTAGTTACTAAGTATTGTGGTGCAGTGCATGTTGTTGTGAACATATGCATCCATGGAGAGATTTTGACTTTATTTTGTCCATCGTGCCGACAGAGCCAGCAGGTGAAAGTAAACCAGAAAAAGATCTCTTTGGTCAAAGTTTGTTTGATGATCTATTGGATGCACCAGTGCCTGTGACCTCAGTTACAAATTCAGCAGATGTTGACCTGTTTGCAGATGCATCTTTTGTGTCAGTAACTCCAAAATCTGAAGTTGCGAGCAATTCAGGGATTCAGGTTAGCTTTTAGATCGAGAAATGCATGCTGGTTTTTATGCACTTGGAGGAAAAGGCTTGTTAGTCTACTGTCTCTGATAAGTAGTAGTTGCTTACTTCTGCAAATCTTTCATTGTTCTGGCACGTTGCTATTCTCATATTCTCGTAAACGGAGAAATAAATAGAAGTTCTTGAGATATAAAGTGTACCCATAGTATCTCTGTTTGCTGCTATGGTTTTGTTGGACCTTATACATGCTTGATTAAGGCTGTCTTAGTTTATTAGTGTGATGTTTCCTTTTTTATCCGCTATGGTTATAGTTATTGTTTGGGTATGGTAACATCCTAACGTATTCAGATTATCGTGACTCATTTTTCAAACTTCCTTTGCTGAATAATCTTTGAACTGTTCAGCCCAGCATTGATCTATTTGCCTCAGCGCCTGCTTCCTCTGCTCCAGTTACCTCAACAATCGACTTCTTTGCAGCCCCTACTCCAGATTTGCAGCCTTCTGCAGATTCTACTGCAACGTCGAATTTGAATAGTCAGGACCCATTTGCGGCTGTTCCTTTGAACAAATTCGATGGGTCTGATCTGTTTGGTGCTTTCACGTCCGATATGCATTCATCGTCTTCTCAACCTATTCAGAAACCTACCACTGTAAACGGAAACTCCATACCAGTGCCTGTGGCGCCTCAAAAGGAAGATAATTTTCAAATAAAGTCTGGTATTTGGGCAGATTCACTGAGTCGTGGACTAATTGATCTCAATATATCGGCTCGTAAGATTATCTGTTTTGTATCTCTTTTCTCTCTTCGGCTGTTTACTATTATGATAATCTGGCTTCTTTTACAGAACCTTGTCGTTCTTGTATTATTTCCTTTTCATTTGTGTGTTTTTATGGGCTTTGATTTTCGGAATTGCCAAAATCACTGTCTTATTATTGGGCCTTGTGCTGATAGGCACAGAGTGAGTAATAATTTTTTGGCAAATTATCCACAAGGATATGCTGTCTTGAGGTTGGGTCTAATCTTCGGGGACTATGTGCAGCTAAAAAGATGTCTCTGGCTGATGTGGGAGTTGTGGGTGGACTGAATGGTGGATCGGATGAAAAACAGAAGGCGCCTCAGGCAACTTATTACATGGGGAGAGCCATGGGTTCCGGCACCGGTGGTCTCGGAACTGGGATGTCGTCCTCGTCGCCGCCGACTGCTGCAGATGACATCTTCTCAAACTTCAGCAGCCAACAATATCAGTTTGGTGGCTTTCAGAAATGATTTGTTCTCCTTTTTGCGGGTTTCGGTTTTGGGCTCATGTTGCCTTTACTCAATTGAGCTTATTTTGATGCTCGTGTATTCTATTGTGCCTCAAGATGTAAAGGGATTTGAGCATACCCTGTGTTGAGCAAATTAGTCGAGATGTGGGTTTGCTGCATACTTGGCAATACAGATTGGCGTAACAGTTGGCGCATTACTTGATTGTTATACTTAATCGTGATTTTGTCAAGCTAAGAGCCTTACGATCTCCCTTTTCTAGTCCCAAGGATGAACCAGGATCTAAGCTCTATGTGACCTATGGCTACCAAATCTTGTTTCTTTTCCGCAAATCTTAAACTTAACCTCGTTGTTAAGGAAAAAATAGAGGTGTGGTGTAACGGTTCGTCCCGTTTCCGGCTCTTTTGACTTTGATTGGGTCAGGGTTTGGTCGGCCCACCAACGGTTTTCTTAGAACCGTGAATGATTTGATATGTTAAAGTGTACAGCTTTCTGAAAACTTATTTGATGTATAAATCGTGAATGGTCTTCTTAATCGTTCACGGGTTTCACTTCCAAAATGAAAAAAATTTAACCTTTTCAAGTGTTACACTTACAAATCTTAATAAAAATATATTCTAAATAACATAACAACATTTCAATTGTTACATTTTTTTCAAAAGTCTGATGCATAACAAAGTTTGCAGTGTTAAACATAACAACATATTAATATAACTCGTCAATTAAATACTAAATATTTTAACATGAGAGAGTGACAACTAAAAAATCATAAAAACAATAATATTGTTTCATATATAAAAATACATGTTCCAAATGTGAAATACCTAACTTTTAAGAAACATAAAAACATTACAAAGTCGAAAACAATTATATATCCATGTCGTCGTCGTCGTCATCCGCGGACGGTGAAGAAGGAATTCTCGTTTGTAGTGCTAGGTTTTTAAGATAGTAGGTGATATCATAATGACGGTAATCCTCTATCTCCCATCTCGTGGTCACACGATGTTGGAATGCGTCGAAATCCCTTGAAGTGCTTCATAATTCCGCTTCAATCTTTCGTAATTGTCGGTTAAGAACTTCATGTGTCGGTCCATTGAGCGGAAATGAGAGCAATGATCACAAGCATCATCTTCATCGTCTCTTTCTTCTTCTTCTTCATCTTCCACTTCTTCTTCTTGGCTTGGTTGTGCACTAGAGGTGGCTTGCGAAAACTTTGACCTAACTTGAACGTTTTTTAGATCATAACCCGACCTTTTAGAATCCTTCGCTTGCTTTTTCGTCACAATCCTCGGACGGATGAACTCTCATACACCGATCTCCCGATTTAAAGCACGCTTCAATCTAAGAAGATGAACGGGAGATCTCAAAACCTTGAAGGAGTTTTCTAACTTTTTCTCTTTACTCAAATCAAAACCATTATATTCAAAATTTGGGAAATATAATTCTCAAATGCAAGAGCATTTTCATGATTTTTAGCACATTTGTCCATTTGACAAAGAAAACAAAAAGATAGATTGATCAATTATTTCTCAACCAACTCATACATGAAAAAATTCTCATTACGTGTAAGATAATCTATTCCTCCATTTTTTTCTTTAATCACCGACCTATTATAAGATGCAAATATCCTTATTTCGGGATCTAATTCATTAACATGAAAGACATAGGCATTTGTTATTTTACATTTCAATAAAGTCTCACATGTCTTCCTAGGACTAAATCCCTCAACCACGTCCTAAAAATTTTGTTTCATCTCCGTTATTCCTTCAAAATTAATCCTCAAAATTTAACCAACAATTTTCAAATTAAGTATAATGTTTTTACCCTTAATCCATGACCTATAATGACAAACCTTCTTAGGGATAGGCTACAAGTGATCATAAAATAATTGCACCACCTCCGGATAGCATCTAATTATCCTATTAGTTATCAAATCTTTCCAACCTTGAACTTCAAACAATCACTAAACCTCGAAAAGTCATTTTGATCAAGCCAATCAAGATCAATCACATGACCGTAGTTAGGTTTCTTTTTTAATTGTACATACCCTCATAATGATTCGATAGAAACACAAGAGCGACATGTGATTGACTACCGCCCCGTAGGATCGATTTGCATGGGTCTCAGGATCTCGACATTCATCGCGTTCTTTCGACGAAAACCACTGATATTTCCATCGATGTTTAACTTTTTCACACCCACATCTTCCATCGGCCTTCGTTTTTCCTCGTCTCCTTGCCCAGTTGCTTCCCATTGCCTTTAACAACGTTGATCGTCATAGAAGGCTTACGACAGGGTGCACTATGTCGAGGTTGTGGTGGAGAAGATAGCGTCCGTGATACATCGGATGGGTTGTAGTCATCATCCGATCCATTGTGAAATACCTTTACCCGTTGAAAAAATTTTAACACACATTTTGCACTTAACTCTGGTCATCTTCCCAT
Source organism: Drosera capensis (assembly GCA_001925005.1). NCBI lineage: Eukaryota > Viridiplantae > Streptophyta > Magnoliopsida > Caryophyllales > Droseraceae > Drosera > Drosera capensis. The sequence goes on along the minus strand of LIEC01011042.1, from coordinate 106,086 downwards.
TTACTCCGATTACCTTCTTAAAATACAGTCAACATTTTGAGACTTTTCTCGATGAAGAAACGACGGATACAACATTTGATTGTCCCTCTTCGGATTTACGAGTCCCTTCACGTTGCGGAATAATGTCCGAAACGTTGAATCGTAACCTAGCATCATCATGCGTAGGAAATATATCATCATTCTCGACATTATATATACATTTTGATTTTGAGATGAATGAGGCATTATGATTTATGATTTATAAAGAATGAGAAATAACAAAAGAGTTTTTTAGAGGATTCGAGTGTTTGATTGTAAAAAAACCAAGTAAGTGTGAAAAGTTTTGTGAATATATGATTTTTCAATTGTTGTTTATATAGACCATCATCCAAAAAATAATTTAGACAAAAAAAAATCCTCAAATACAGCCATTTTATGATGTTGATTGGGATCTTTTTGTTTAATTTTTGAAAAACTAACTGTTATCAAAATATTATTAAAAACAGTTAATGATTTTTAAAAGGATGAACGCTTTTTTAAGAATAGACCGCAGTTTTCGAGAACATGCCGTTATTTACAGAAGGACATAAATCCATACATTAAAACTGATGACGATTTTAAAAACCGGGAACGATTTTGTGGATCAAGATTTTCTAATCATTAAAAATCGTTAATGTAATCAAAATTATTCACGGTTTTTGAGAATCGTTTACGGTTATGAAAACCTGAGGTCAAATTTATGATATTCCTATAAATCGTTATCGTTTCAATAGAAAACGATGATAATTTTGAGAAAACTGTTTGATGGATTTTGATAATCGGTCACGATTACGGTCCCTTATTTTCAAAAACTTAACAAAGTCGGGGCCATGATTCGAAAGAAAAAAACCTTCTTAGGTCCGGCCCGTAAAAGTCCAAGGACCAGGCCAGCCTGGCTCAATTTACAATGACGGTCAAAAAGCTCGAGCCCAAGCCGGCCCAAGTCCATAAATTTAACAATACAAGAAAAAAAAATTATGATGAGAGACTTCACCGAATGATCAATGAAATCAACCAATCATCTCATATCACATCTAATATATGATATTTTTATGTGACTAGACACATAATCATTTTGATGGGAATTCTCATCATAGAAACTCATGGATGAATTTTTTTCAGAATAGAACTTGATCATATAAGATTCAATCAGTATCGTAACACTATCCCGAATCTACCAAGATTTTACTTTACTAATTCACAAAGAGAGGAAAGGAAAACCAGTTTACTCTTGAACGTAAGTCATTCAAAGACTTTCTAGGCTAACTCGAAATCCTCGAGCAACAAGAGAAGAATTCTTTGTGTGAGTTGATTTCATCGCAGAACAAAGAGTGATGAAAGCGTAGGCGAAAAATCAAATCAGATTCCGCTCACAGTAATCTCTGCGAAATCTCTCTTTTTTTTCTCCCTTCCCATTTTGCCCCCATTTCATCTTGCTCCATTGAAGGAGTTGAATCTTCATTTATGGTACCCATCAAAATCTGATTGATATGTTTCTCTAGTTCTCGGAGTAAAAGGCTCACCCAAACACTTGAATCGAAGTCTACTTGTTTCTGTTTCCAGAGAATCCTATCGATTCACACCATTTCTTGGGTTTCTTGAATTTTTCGGGAAAAAAATAGGTTTCATCGGAGCATTGCATCATTTTTTTGGGGCAAAGGGGCTTTGATTGTTGATGGGCAGTTGATATCTCGTGTGCCCCCATGAGAAAGATGCGATTTTAATATGGTTTCATGTGATTGTGTTCTCTTGGTAGTTGCAAATCGTCATTTCGGTTGATGTTACAGAGGAGATTTTGGTGGGGTGGTGTGAATTTAATGTTGTTTGAGGTGAAAGATTCCGGTCGAAGGTGGTTGGTTTAGGGTTTGTGTTCCTTTGATGGGTGTTTGAGGTTGAGAGATATAGGGGAAAGTGTTTTGATTAGGGTTTTCGTGTATTTGATGGTTATTTGAGGTGGGAAGAGTCCAAGAAAAAGTGTTTAGATTAGGATTTATCGGGTAGAAGATGCCGCGGTTTCCGGGTTTAGATGAGGGGAAAGATCCCAACTGTATTACTAGGCTTAGTCAATCCAGGGGTTTGCCATTGAAGCTGCTTGTGATACTTGTGCTGTTATTGGGTCTGTTGATTGTGTTCTCGTTACGAGTATGTACACGGTCCGGGGTTTTGGAGTGTGGTATAATCGCAGCTGCAAGGCCTAGCTTTCGGCTTTGTGTTGGTGAACAAGGGAATAGAAGCTTACAGCAATGGATCAAGCCACCTTCTGATCTGATGCACTCGATGTATGACAAGGAGCTCTTTTGGAGAGCAACTTTTGTGCCTCAGATCAAAGGGTATCCTTTCTCCAGGGTTCCCAAGATTGCGTTCATGTTCTTGACGAAGGGTCCTTTGCCGCTGGCGCCTCTTTGGGAGAGATTTTTCAAAGGGCATGAAGAGTATTATTCTATCTATATTCACTCCTTGCCATCTTACCATGAAGAAGTTTCATCTACGTCCATTTTCTACAGGAGACGTGTTCCCAGTCAGGTTTGTTTCTAAGCTCGGTATACTTGTATTTTCCTTCATAGTTTGCCTTGTTCATCACTTTAGTTTCTTGCATTGAGGTGGCTTGTGGCTTCCAAGTGGAGTGAAATTTTACGGTTTTGGTGTCCCAAGATATTTCTCTATCATCTCTATAATTTTCCTTGTGTTTGACTATATCAGGTGTAGTTTCTTTGATACTTTGAGCTGTGTCTCTGAGAAAAAATGATACATGTTAGAACAGTTGCTATTGTGAGGAAACCTTTTAGTTGGACGCAGTTATTGGAGTATTTGATAATCCAAATTTTACCTCCAGTGGTCCTATGTAACTGTGCGAACAATACTGAAGAACTCAAAGTAACTTTTACGGGATAAAAATGCTGGTGTTGGATCTATGTTCTTGTCTACTGGATTTCTTCTAGAGAGTATTTTGCAACTAAGAACTAGAGTGGGATATAATCCTTTTGAGAACCACTAAACAGAAGCATAACAATTGTTTAAGTCACGTGTCACGGTCTGACATAAATCTGCCATCAAATACTAAGCTTAATGCCGTAGTAAGCTTCCCCATATCTCAATGTCAAATTGCCAATTCAAGGCATCTGAAATGAGTCACATAACTCAAGCAATCTAATTGCATGTGAAATTGTCGTCGAAGGGTTGAAAGCAACCAGTGAGTAATCCATCGTAATCTGTTTACCTTAATCAGTACTGTTATGCAACAAGCTGGAAAGGATGTTCCTGCATTCTTATGTTGTTTCATTTTCTTGTAAATTACCTTTGGCATGGATGGTGGATGTTCGGGGTCGATAGCCGGATTCTGGAACTTGCCAAGGACATGAGAGTTGATAGTTGGCTGTGATTCATTAAACCTTGTGTGGATTTGTATGCTAAATGGAGCTGGTTTTCTGTGCATATGTGGTGGTTTGAAACCTTCCTAGCATTGGATAAAACAAACAGTAGTTTGAAACCTCATAGAAGTGGTTGTTTCTTTTGAGGGTCCTGTGATATTCATTTGAGTCTTGGTTCCAGGTAGCAGAATGGGGAAGAATGAGCATGTGTGATGCTGAGAGAAGGCTCCTTGCCAACGCCTTGCTCGACATCTCAAATGAGTGGTTTCTCCTCCTGTCCGAGTCCTGCATCCCGCTCTTCAACTTCAGTATCATCTACCACTACATAAAGAGATCCAGATACAGCTTCATGGGTGCCTTTGACGACCCTGGGCCATATGGGAGAGGCCGCTACAACCCCAACATGGAGCCCGAGGTTAAGCTCACCCAGTGGCGCAAAGGGTCTCAGTGGTTTGAAGTCAGCCGCAAACTGGCCATCCAGATAGTGAGAGACACGACCTTCTATCCCAAGTTCGAGGCCTTCTGCAAACCAGCCTGCTACGTGGACGAGCACTACTTCCCCACCATGCTGACCATCCAAGCACCAGAGCTCCTAGCTAACCGGAGCCTCACATGGGTCGACTGGTCCCGTGGCGGTGCCCATCCTGCCACATTCGGACGAGGGGATATCACCCCAGAGTTCCTGAAGAGAATCGTTGAGCGACAGAGCTGCCTTTACAATGGCCAGCGTTCCTCCTTCTGTGAGCTCTTTGCCAGGAAGTTTGCACCAAACGCCTTAGACCCTCTCTTACGCCTCGCATCGAGCATTTTCGGGTATTAGTTGTGTACGAGTTTTAGTGCCAAAATCGAGATCTAGCTTGGTTCCTGCCGAATTGATATCTGCACTAGCGTTTCCATCTTGGCGTAGAGGTAGAGTGTCCATAGTTCAGTATCATAGGTGCATTATTTTGATGCTTAAGCCTACAAGTTAGAAGGAATTTGTTGCTAGTTCCTTCTTTCTTTTATTTTTTTGGGTTATTTTTAGGCAAGGATTTGGGCCAGCTCTGTGATAGGTGTAACAGTAATACCATATATTCCTGTGGACCTTATAATTATTTGTACTATCGTATAGATAGACAGGTATTTTATCAGAGTTTTAGTTCTTCCCATGGGATTGATTGACTCGGTTTCTGAGATGTAAAACCTTGTTCATGCCTCTGTTATTCGTTAAATGTTGAAATCACTCGGCGAATATCATGCTTGTATCGGGACAACGTTATTGTTAATCTCCTGTTTGCTACTCTGTTTCCAGGGAAAATGAAGGTACATTCCCCTTGTGTTTTTAGAATAGATTGTTCGGGTGACAATCGGCTCATCAGCAATGTATAATAGAACTCCGAACATGTGTAAGCTTATGGTCATGTCCGTTGGGTAAGAGGATAACTAGTTCGCTGTCTTGATAAGATGTGTAGTTATATTATTATGAAATTCATTATTCTCATATTATTTTTAATTTTTTTGGGCGGTCTCAGAATACATGCAATGTTATTTTTTTTTTGCAATTTTTTAAAATAAAAACTAGTAGTATATATCTATCTAATCTTTTACCGTGCATCCACTATCTTCACTCGTAATTGTCATAACAAATCCCATTAGTATTAAATCTTGATTCTTCATCAATTTACATAAAAATTCAACACGAATTATCGTACCGGATCAAAATATTTTATTTAATTTAAGACGGATGTAGTATATCATACAAAGATAGTAGCATGAGTTTATTACTTCATTCGTTCCATAATTCTTACGACCGTTACTATTTTAAACAATCACACAAATCTTCCAACATTTACTTTATTTTATTTTATAAATATAATATTAAAATAATCATAATATTTCACCAAAACTCCTCAATCTATTCCCTTAATCCAACCGTTATAAGATCTGGATCAAAATATATGGGAAGAAGAGATTACTGCCTAAAGAGCAATGGGTTTCTGATACTGACTCTATTTGGATGCAGTGGAATTGAAAGACAACTGGATTACATCCCAGCTGCATCTCTGTGTGCCCAGCCAATCAAAAGTTGTCAACAAGCCTTCTTCCATTGTATGGGACTTCATTTTTTTAAGTTTCTGCTCTCATCAGTGCGTTGATCTATTCTCACAAGAAAATGGACGTTTTAAACTAGCAAGGGAACACATCATCAGCCATCGTTTTCTAATACTCTCATTCTTATGTCTCATATTATATCATTTTTTTTTTTATCGGTTTCATCATCTCTCAACGTCGTCGTTGTCTTGATCTCGTCACACATGACGCAGTCCTCTCACGAAACGACGTGGTAGCAACACATGATTTTCTTCAACGTCCTTGTTTCACCGTTTCAAACCTTAGCCGAAAAAAAAAAAAAAGAGAGGGATTTTACATTTTGGTATCATAAATTTTTTTTTTTTTTTTTACTCCCTTTTAGTTTTTTTATATAATATATAATATTTTTATATATATTATCTTTTAAAAAATATAACAAATTCATATTAAAGAAGTAAAATGTAATAGATTTTTTAGAAGACACTTAAAAAACCTAAAAAAAAGGGAAAAAAACCAAAGCAGCGTGGAATAAACGCAGGGATAAAAAAGAGAGAAAGAGAGATACAAAACGGAAAGATATTTACTGGAATGCAAAAAGGGAAAAGTGTAGCGTGAAATTAACGAATTTGGAACTCCTGGTGGGCTCCCACGTGCCAATTAATAGCTGGCGTTCAAATAATGGCCAGTCTGTCCTCGGGCAATCCAACCCCTGCCCGCACTGCCCGTTCCCCCTGCCCGTAACCTCCTCTTTCTTTCCCCTCTATAAAACCCATTCATCTCTCCACCATTGTCCTCAGCTGCTCTCATTTCACCAATCAATCCTCATCTTTGCTGTTTGATTTCGCTCACATTCTCTCTCTCTCAACAATGGCGAGGAGTGCTGCGATTCTCATGGCGATCTTCGTCGTTGTTGCTTCACTGGCTGCGACTTCCTTCGCGGCCGAGGCACCTGCTCCCAGCCCAACCTCCAGCGTAGGTTCTCTGTCTCCATCCTTCCTGGCGGTCGTGTTCGGTTTCATCGGCTTGTTCCTCGCCGGATCTGTTCGCAGGATCTGAGGAGATGAGTTGGAAGTGGATTTTTTTGCTGGTTTTCACGTCCGGTGACTGTATTGGTTGATGATTTGCGGTAGTAGTGTTAGTAGAGTATACGCATTGCGATATAAATATGTTTCGGTTTGGTAGTATGGTGTTTTGATGGTGGAGTATAGAGTTTGTAGGGGGATTGGTTGGTGTTTGAGGTGATGAGGGAGTTGTGTGGATTATTTGTTGGTTGGTTGGTTGGTTGGAGAGCGGATGTGGTTTGCTCGGTTGTTGGTGTTTTTGATGTGGAGGTTTGTGGATTCTTGTTTTGGTTTGATCTGATCATCTGAGTATATCTTATGTATTGATTATATATATATATTTATTGATTTTGTTTTCATCGTCTTAATTTTGTGTCTTCACATTGCTATATATTTCGAATCCATTTTTCATGTCCTTCATCAAGTTATTCAGATCCGATGAATGGCGTGAATTAACTTCAGAGTCGTTGCATTATTTCGATAATCTTTATAGCAATTCTGCTGCTAACTCATTTCATGCATCTGTGTTTTATGTATTTTGACATTGATCAGACAATTTTGCTACTGACATCGTCAATAAGCATTGAGAGATTTCAAGTAGCCTTACGATCTGTTTGCAAGTGAGTTGTTTATCGATTGGTGCCTCCTCCCCCTGATAGTATAATCATACTGCGATTCCATTGAGGACATGAACTCTTCAACATTATGTTCATGAACAATGTGGCATTGTACAAATACTAAAAAAGCTGCATGCTGGTATCAAAATCAGACGGAGCTTTTGTGCATGCTGGTTTGATGAATCTTGAGACAAGTTACCAATGCAATGGAGAGGAGGAGAGAAAAAAGGGGACAGAAAGGAGAGTAATTTGTACTCCATAGAGTGGAGATTAAAGTTGATGCTGAAAGTGGGTGTACAGACGCCATTGTTGGAGTATCGTAGTGGTTGAGCACAAGACTGAAAACTAATGAAAGCTGGTATCGAATAGGAATTGTTGGTGTGGTGCGGTGTGGGTTTGAGAATGGTCCCGACAATTCCCGTTTCAATTTATTTTGTTGGGAGATGGACGGACCTGCTTTTAGCTTCAGGATGAAGGCTTCGCCGTTTTGATGCTCTGATTCGAATACGACAGCGCCCTTTGCACATGGCTTCTTTGTGGTTTCCCTTTACCCTTGTGTGCTGTACAACTGCCTCAACTTTTTGCCTGGTTAGTAGTCATCTTGGCCCCAGCGTGTTAAAATATCATCAATATGTTTTGCCTATTGTATCTCGAAGATAAGTTCCGAGGATCGAGTTATTTAATGAGGCTGTTATCGAACGTGTATTCAATGATAATAGTACCAAGTATCCCCACGTTCACCAAAACTAGAAAAGAAGTACGGAACACACGAGTCCATGAGAATTGTCTCCTCGGAAAAGACTATCATATCATAAAACACGATATGATATTGTCTCCTCGGAAACGTCGTGTTCTTCATCAAGTCTACTAGCATTTGATACTCAACAGGGAGTATCGCGTTATCATCAAATAAACAGGAATATGTACGATGAATCTAATACCACTGGGTATTTCAGATGGTCAACTCGAGCCAGCAGGGTGAGGACGCCAACAACGTGATAGTTCATCATAAAGATCACCAATTTCCCACATGAAGTGAAAGCAAAACCATGAAACTAGAATGAACTCCATGTCTGAACTAAGAAAATGGCTAAGAGGAACTTTTCAGACTTCCAAGCTCAGGCGATTGATGTTTGGTTTTTAACGTGACAGCGTTAGGGTTATCGGGCTCAAACTCAAATCACATCGTCACTACTTTCTTGGATCACCACAGCTAGGGTTAGGGTTTCGCCCCTGATAGCGATCTGATCTCCGGTCGCCATGGGGAATCACCCCCGGTCGCCACCGATCATCGATCCGCAAGACCACATCAAAGCCCCGTGATCCATGGAATCCTCGATCCGGCATCGGCGGCGTTAGGGTTTGAACCCTGGTCGCCGAGACAGGGAAATCATTGAACTCCACTTCGAACCCTAATCGTCACTGCTTTTCACCCTTCTCCACAATAGCGGCGTCAAGGTTGGTTTCGTTTCCGCCTTGATACCCCTCAAGGTTTCTGTTTCACCACCGTCGGCCACCACTGCGCGGAGGTAGAAGAAGAAGCAGATCGGATGAGATCCCTTGGATCACCGTGGCGGCCGGTGGCTGGGATCCTCGATCTGGCATCGTCGCCTTGCTTGGACTCTCTCTTGTCGAATGTCGGTGATGTCGCGAGATATGTGGGGATTTGTAGAGAAGGGGAGAAAACAGCTGTTGCACCAACGGCTATGTGGAACGCTTGAAGATAAAGCTAAGCTGTTTGAAATTAAGGTGTGTATTTTGATTTGAACAATTGATTTGTCTACATCAGGAGTTAGCTTGGTTCAGTGATCTCCTAGCATAAGCTAATTTCTTTTATCGTATCATGGTTCAATTGTGTTATTATTTTCATTTCATAATTATTATAATATTTTTTATGTATTATTTAATATATAATTTAAGAAGTTTTGTTATTTATATAAATGATACTATTAAAATATTTTATTAACTCACGATTATAATACGTAATGTTCACTATCATTGATGTTTCATGATATTTTTTCTTTTAAAAAAAATGTTTCATAATCCCGTAATATCAATCAAACTTTCTATCATCATGTGTGCCGATCAAAATAGTATAATTTTTTTAAACGAAGAAAATAATATTTATTTTCAATTAATGATATTTTTAATTTACTAGCAGATTAGCAACATTAATTTTTCATCTTAAATTGTTGAGTGAACGCGTGGAAGCATCAGCTGGATGGATTGATATTTTAAGATGGTTTGAGACCTTGTGGATTTATTTTTTTCGAGGGAGAAAAAACAATTATTGATTTGAAATTGTGCATTCATGTCATCAGTAGCCTATGTAAGTATATCATTTATCATGAAGCAAATAATCTGTGTTTCTCAATCGATACCTTTTGCAATGGTTGTACGTATGACATTATTCAGAGATAAGTTGACTGTTCGTATTCTCACATGGTCGCAATGAATCATCTCCAGAAAAGATTACACATATTCGAATAGTTCTTTTATAGTTCGATGCTTGAAGTATATTGTAAAGACGTTTACACATCAATCATCAATAGTAGATGTACTCGTCATTATTTTCCTTACATGTCCAGATGGCATCACCTACCTTAATCAGATTGAGGTCCACACCAAAGTTTAAACAATATATTCATCGCATAATTGGTGGGATGTTTCCAACATTATGTTCTTGATAGTGTTTTGAGTTGAAACGCAAATTTGTACTCTCTTACACACTTCTTAACAATGTTTCTACTCTATGGTGAACTATATATCACCATGACATCCGTCTACTCCATGGTGAACTATTAATCAATGAGATGCAAAGAGTGCATCGAGCTGCCGCAGCTGCGTGTATGCTCATAGTCCTAAGAAACCTGTATGCCCAAAGACGTGCATACCACACCAAAAAAATACACTGCCATGAATATTTCATCACGACTTTCACCAAAGAAGTTGAACATTTGAACCATTGAGGTAAAAAAACGCCTGCAAAGTTCCGACCCAAACAAACTGCAAAATCATTTTATCTTTCTCTGCTGGCCAGCCACAAAAGCGGTAAGACTCATAATCTTGTAAGGCTGAACCGTCGACGATACATGAAAAACCTAAAACAACAATGTTGAAAGCATTCACATCGGTCTTCTGCCGATTAAATCAGAGTGTCTCGAAAGCAAGTACAATGCCTCCGACATTATCAATTTCAAAGAGGCACCAGAGGGAAAGAAAGAATATGGGAAATGCACTTTATCACCGCCACGGAAGCAAAGGCAGTGAAGTTCAATCAAACATAGTAGCCAGTGAAAGTAAATCCTCGGCCGATGATCTCGCCTGCACAGAACCATGCAAAGCACTCCAACCCGAACAAGGCACCGATTGAAACATCCTCCACCTTCAGTTCATGCCTCTTGTTCCATAGCTGCTTCACATAGTCATATTCCTTCAAGAATGTTTCGCGGCGACCAGGGATACTGCACAATTCAGGAAGTTAGTGTCGAAGAGATATGGACTGATGGAAAAAGAATGCAGCAAGGTCACTCTAGATATGCTGTAGACATCATAGCTTATTTCAATTGGTCCTGTCCCAGCCGGATATAACACTGAATGTAAGAAGGAAAGGTCATGACAGCTAAAAGAATGAAGATAACCCAACCATTAATACTCAGACTATTTGATCAAACAGCATACGTAAAGAATGAAGATAAATAAATTCACCGAATAGTTACTGACAACTTTGTGAAAATTCACAGAATCACAAGATTGAGGATAGTTGGCTATGCCAACCCATTCGTTATTATTTAACTCGCATAACAATAGGAGCATCCACACGTTTCGCCTTGCACCAGTACTACTAGAAGGCGAGATCTCAATGTCTTCAGCTTTCTCAAACACCCACGACAGACAGCAGGACAATATTATGATCCTGTATCTCTTACATCAGTGATCGCCTAGGAAAAATTAATAAAAGGGAAACAAATGAACCATCGAGGACAGATATGCATAGGGAGTGTAGAAATGAAGGACGACAAATAACAAAGTATCAACATGTACAAGATCAGGAAAGACAATTTATTAGAGCTTCCATCACACCATCCATGAGATACACAAAAGCTTTTGTCCGAGACATGTAGTCCTAAACAAGACTTTCTCACAGACAATTATGGTAGAAACTCAACGGAAAAATACAAAATGTTCAGCAAGCATAGAGGAAACATTAATAGAACGTTGGGGTCATGTCATGCTCATCAATCAATCACCAGGTGCTATGCACTCCTCAATCTATGATACAAGTGTAACGATTTTTTACCAGAATCGTAGGATGTTTACAGATTTAAGTACAATCAACTAACAGGTTTCAGCCCAAACATTGTCAATCATGTAAATGCTAACCTGGCAAGCCTAGTGTAAAACAATTGCTTGGCCAAAAGATTGCATTTCTCTACGGTGGGAGGCTCTTGGATAAATTCCTTGTTTTGCTCCAGCAGTTGCTTATAGTAGGCGGTTCCATGTTTAGCAACGAATTGTGAAGCCTGAATAGCCTTGGACTGCAGTTGGCGCAACTGTGAAGCCATTGAAGTGAAACCTATTTCTCGTGCAATAGCAGATATCAACAAGTCAGAATCAATAAATGAGTCATGGCCACCAATACTAATTGCTTGAATAAATAATCTAGAAGCAGTATCATTAGAAGGAAGAATTCAACAATCTTCTGTTTATCGCCAAGGAAGAATTCAACAATCTTCTGTTTATCAGGGCGATAAACAGAAAAAAGTTGTTCAATCTTTAAATGCCGGTATAAACCATCGGGAAAGCGCTAATAACATTTGAAGATCCATTACAAGGGCATAAAGCTTCTCTTTTTACGTTGTTTAACAACAGAATATAATCATTATCTCCAGTTAGCAATGCAAATAGCCAACATCGATAAACTAATAAACCATAAACATAAAACTCAAGCAGTAGGCAGGCAAGGTTTATTGAAGTCTTTCAGAATGAGACATGTCTCATAACCAATAAAATCATATGCATCGCAGGAAGCAAATAAAGTTCATAAAGGAAGCCGCCAAACACAAAATCAATCGAATTGACTCATTCACTCTCTTATTAGTCCATCACAAAGGGCAATGTCAAATGAGCATCCCTTCAAATAAGTTTCTATCTCCTTCATTTCACTCAAACTACTCATCCAAACCCCATAAAACCTAAAACCATAAACAAAACAACAAATCTAACCAAAATCCAGAGAACAACAAGAACACCACAGCCGAGCGATTGAGAACAACCATGTAGCTCCTCAAATAACCTTTCAATCATTTTTCGCCCCGCACTTCAGCTTCCCTCCCCAAAAAAACCTCAAATCCAAAATCGATTCCCGGTCAATCACGAATCTCATAACTCATCACAAGTATCAGGCCAAAAAGAGCACGAAGCACACCTAGATTATTACCCCCATTCGCTTCCAACCCATACAACAATCCACAATAAATCAATGCACGAAATCCACAAACAACATATCTCATGCCTGTTTCATCGCAACCATGACATTGATAATTGAATACCAAACACACAAATCAGATCGAGAAACGATGCGATTCGAACTCAATTTTGGGCAAACGAAGAGGTCTCAATTAACGAACAAGAAGCCTCGACCCAAATTCAATATGAAATTGGGGCCTGATTTTACCTGGATCTGCGTTGAAGGTTTCGATGAGCAGCCACCAAACGAGGGAGAGAAAATTAGGGTTTTGAGGAAGGAAGCTACAGGTCGCAGCTCTCCGTTGAACAAGTTCACTGGACTCACGCAGCTGAATCTCACTCCATCTCATTCACTCGTTTTTATAGTCTGTCCTCTTTGTTTTTTTACAAGTAGTCTGTCCTAGATTAACTTTAAGTAGAGGGTAACATAAATCAGATGTAAAAAAAACACTATATTGTTGTCATGATCATACGATTAACTCTTTCAGACAAGATCTGTCTTGTGAGAGAGTGAGCTAAGTTTGCACTTGATTATCTATGCAGTAATATTCTGTTCATCTTTTAAAAAAAATATTTATTAAACATGAATGTTTCAAATAAATTATAATATTAATTATTTGAAAATATCTTTTTTATAAAATATAAAATATTCATATTTTTTATTTTATATCACGTCAATTTATTTCATTGTTTTTTTTGCCATTTTTTGCTCGCATAAGTCAAAGGGTAAATTAGATTTTACAATAAAAAACAACATTCACAAATTATTGTATCGGATCAATCGGTTGTAATTTTTTTGAGACGTAAAGAATAAGACGGTGTATATTGCTTGATGCAGTTACAAAAATTTGTCAAACTAGTCTTTTTAGATGCTTAATTTAAGAGACTAGTAACACTTGCCCTAATATAATTACTCTCATCATAAGAAATGTGGTTAAAATAGTTATTATAGGACCTTACACCTATCACCTATTGCAGTCATCTTGCACCGAGTTCACCGCAACCTTGAATTATAAACCAATGCAACATGCAGGGCGCACGAAATTTTCAATTGTGTCATGAAATAGAAGCAATGGTAGGTTTGAACTTTTACTGGAACCATCAGCATTGTCGCTCGACTGTCAAAACGATGGATCGAGTTGTAGTCGTTACACCATGTAGCTCGACTGTCAAAACGATGGATCAGGTTGTAGTCGTTACACCATGTAGTCTAGCTCTCGAACTGGTTCATGGATACATAACCATATTGCGTCCAGCACGCATTATGTCGTTGCTATGATTCTCCCAAAATACAACATGATTCATGGTTACTTCATTCCAAAGAAAATCCTGCTCGCTACCGAACATCTAAACACTCCAAGCCATTAACGAAACAACAATTGTCTTGAACATATCAAAAGGATATCGAAGTGCACATAAGCACTTCACAAATGCAGCAAACCATTCTTGTATGTCCGAAAACAGAGACAACCGCTACGCAAGAAAGAAACGACACTAGACTCAAATTCCAATGGTTACAGACCGTTCGAAAACTTGAACCATCATCCAATTCGTAATGCCGAAAGAAACAAGCATTCTAATTGCCATCAAAGCAACAAACTCAGGTGCCGAGCGTTCAGCTTTCAGGTGAAGTCTTTGCAGCTCCACCTGGCTGAGCAGCAGCAGCCTGAGAAGTGACAGGGGTAGTGCTGCCATCGGAAGGATAAGCTGCGGACTGGCCATAAGCTGCGCCATATGAACTGCCATATGGTGGTGGCTGCTGAGCATATGCTGGCGGAGGACCAGGTGGTGCGCCATATGGTGAAGGATATGCACCTGGCTGACCAGCAGTGCCGTAAGCAGTCGGAGTCCTCTGAGTGCCAGCATCAGTCTGAACATACCCAGATTGAGTAGGTGGCGGCTGAGGGTGAGAATATGCTGGCGGTGCAGGTGCAGGCTGGCCATATCCACCTCCTTGAGAAGGAGACTGCTGAGGCTGACCATAACTTGGGGGATTGGTTGGAGCTTTCTGAGCCGGAGGAGGCAGTCCATATCCAGCACCATATGCACCTTGGGCAGACTGCTGAGTCCCATAGCCCGGTTGGGATGTCGGAGGCATCACATAGCCTAGCTGATCAGACCCCTGACTGGGGTATCCAGAGCTTGGCTGCTGGCCCGTGCTGTACCCTTGTTGGCCTTGAGTAGTCTGAGAAGGTTGGGTAGCTTGTCCTTGGCCAGTTTCACCTTGGGTACCATACGAAGCATTCTGGCCATCTTGTGTCTGATTGGGCGGATTTCCATAGGTAGCAGCAGAATTGTAAGCTTGCTGTTGATCATATCCATGTTGAGGGTTAGTTGGTGGCTGACCATATCCAGCCTGAGTACCAGGGGCGCTATACCCACCACTACCATATGCATCCTGAGAATACCCCTGCTGACCATATGCTGCGGCTGGGTACTGGCTATAGTTGTAGCCTGTGTTATCAGCAGGTGCACCTGTTGATGAAGGTGGCTGAGAAGGTTGCTGGTTGTAGTAACCATAGGGAGCTCCTTGGGAGGCCTGCAGACCAGATTGGCCACTCGGATCCCAGCTGGTGGGATATGCACCAGTTTGTTGAGGATAACCAGCATAGTTAGGCTGTGAGGTGGAGTACTGAGATGTCGGACCAGAGTATGCATTAGGCTGCCCATATCCATAACCAGGCTGCTGAGCTGGAGGTCCAGGAGCCCAACTTGGGGCAGACCGTGCTTGGTAACCTTGTTGAGAATACCCTCCACCCATTGATGAACCTCTGCCTCGGTTCTGCAAGAAAACGGTTACTCATATGACCCTATGGCACTCCACACAGCAGCGCAAGACATACTCTATAAAAACAGACCTCAAATACATGATCACAGTAAAGCATAACCAAATGAGAAAGTAGCAATAATCAAGTAATAACAATGCCGCATAATAACTCAACATCTATCTACTCGCCTAACAGGATTCAGCACTTGCATATTTATATATTGAGAGATTTATATATTGAGAGGGGTTTAGACGCCTACATACCAGGCTCCGGTTGGTGGAAGTATTGAATTACTCCAGCAGATGTCCAACCTTTTCCTATTCGAAGTACAGTGGCACAGACAAAATACACACAAACTATGCATATATCTATACAACGAAAATAGAGACAGAATATAGTATTCAAGGAATCTAGCCCAGAAAGGGGGGAAATGAGAGATACAGCAATGCTATAACCAATTGCAACAAGTAATGGGAGAGAAATGTGCAGCCAAAATATCACTATATGGAAGTAACTTACAGTTGGAAGGTGGAAGATCACACTTCGAACCAGAAGGTAGTCTCCTAGGCACCAACCAACAAGACTATGGGATGGACAAGGATATAGGACAAGAGAAAATAGCCAACAAGATTTCAAGATAAAACACAAGTATAGGCAGCTACATTGGCACAAGGTACAGAGTACAAGTTCATAAAAAATGTGAAGATTATAGATCATCAAGGCGGGTAAAAGAGCCTTAGAGCCATGAATGTAAATAGATTGCATTCTGAATCTAAATCAGAAGGCATGTTTGATATATCACGATTCATGACTCCCTTAAAAGTCTTAAATTCAGTATTTCATAAACATAAGCTGCTCAGTAAGAGGAGCTCGGCCTTTAAATATTTGAATCGGTGTTGACCATGAGTCACAACTCACAAGAGAAAAAATATGCACTAAGCTCCAAGTTGCAAAGCATGCAAAGAGAAAATACAAATATGCACTAAGCTCCAAGTTGCAAAGCATGCAAAGAGAAAATACGGACATTGAAATACAAAAAGGCAAAAGATGGCTGAAACAAACTAAAATCTGATAAGGTCTCCTGCAAATAACTCTATACACAGTTGCATTTGATAAAAACAACAGACTACTGCCCTCCAAACGCCATGTCAAGCTTAGCAACAAGAGACGAGATCCAAGGAGACAATTCTCAGATATACCGGAAAGATACAGCAACAATAGCTAAACAGAAACCATAATTTCTGAAATCACCCCCTTCAATCCACCTTGTTATATAGTCCCTACCACGAAGTGACTTCATAGAAACATGATATAATTTGGAAAATTCAAGTATGCAGGTTGCGCTAATTCACAAAACTTCATCAAACCTCAACTGAAGCTAATATCTAGAAAACAGGAGTTTCACACATGACTAAAATATTTTGGAATAAACCTCGGTACTTTTACCTGATTCTCCTGCCAGCGAATAGCGATCCAACAAATCAGTTTAGCTCTCAGAACCAAACATTTATATTAGGCTATTAGCAATTGAGAGATAAATACCATTACCCAAAAATATCTTTTGCGTGAAGTTCTAAGTTAAGCAGATACAAATCACACACCACTCTGTGGTTATTGGTTGAGAAATCCTTGATCAATAACAAGAAACCGCTCACATTTGAACTTGCACAGTGATGTAACTTGTTATCATATTAAGAACCACCACCGACATCTATTGTAAAGATAGAAGGATCCAGTTTAAAATTATAAGAACTTAAGAAAAAATGACACGAATGATTCAATATACAGATTATGAAAATCAATGGACGGTATATAGTGTGAATTCTACCATTGATACAAAATATATGGTGACAATATCAAAGAATCCTTTTCCTACATGATACCAGGAAGTCCAACTGCAGACTTAAAATCCAAACCCCAATAACTTCCTAAAGGAAGAAAGATCCAAGGCAAGAACATAGAAATAACAACATGGACAAAACAATCATAGCAGTAAAGCATCATGTACAACTTTACAAAGAAACTATAAGTCATGAACGAGCACAGAAACAAGGTCTCACTATAGTCCACAAAGTCCACACTAACAAAGAGGTTCAATTGAAAAAGACTTCAGGATGTCAAGTAGGTGTTGAAAGGGCAGCATTACTTCAAGCATAGAATACAAAGATTGCATTCCAGATCAAAATTTAAATTCGTTGGCAATTAAATAACTCATTCGACAAAATTTACAATACACAACTACTAACGAATTAAATCAAAAGAAAAAAGTTCTCCCCCTGATTTTAATGTCTTGAGAGTTCTATGAGCAGGCCAACAACAAACTTAAGCACCAACACATCCCCCACCCACTCCCCAAAAAAAAGCCTACAGAGAATAATTGACAGCATTTTGTTCTCATGCCCAATACTGAAATCAAGTAACATAAAAAAATAACTGCAAATTTCACCCTGCAAATCTTGTGGTTTCTTACTAATCCACCTTTTAACGTCTAAAAGCAGTAGAATACAAAGTGTGGCACCTCAATAAAGTTGAAAAAATTGTGATTGAAGTGACCATGGTGAATGACAATACTTATCTGATATTTTGACAATAATAATAAAGTTGAAACCATTTTGATTGAAGTGATTATGGTGAATGACAATAATTATCTGCTATCTTGTTTTCGAGATAAATTACGAAAATCACCTGGATTCAGATTCAGAATTAAGTGACCAAAAGTTCAAGCAATTGTAAACGGCAGTAACAGAAGTGACTTGGGCACAGTTTAACATGGATAAAAACTCAACCATGAGCACACATACCTCACTAGTGACTTCCATAACCAACTGTTTAGCAGCCTCGACTTGTTCAGGGGATCCATTTATCTGCACAGTTCTTTCAGTGGATGTATCGCCTGGCGGAAGATGCAGTGGGATCACCTGTAAAGAAAGGAGCAAAAGATTAAGTGAAGAATGATGAAAGTGCAGTGAACATTTAAAGATCAACCTCTTCTATATAAGCAATTAGGCAAAACATTAAGACTAGAGTAGGAAAAAGAATGCAATGGAGCACAGTACTAGTAGTGTCCAATGTGATACATGCAAATGCACAGAAACAAAACAACATTCATCTGATTAATAGAAGTAAAAATAAATATGAAAACAACCTGAACTCGAGCTCCTGTCCTAGCTTGTATGCTCTTGATCGTTTCACCACCTTTTCCAATGACCAGTCCAACCTGAAAAAACAGATCAAACTAAGAAGACCAGTGCAAAAGATCAAAATTATTAGTCTTACCCAATGAACTATCAAATACCTTGTTGTTTGCAACTTGCATAACAAATTGATCCGAACCACCTTGCCCAGGCATTCTTTGAGAAACAGTTCCAGACCTTCCAGCTTCAGCCTATTATTGCGGAGCATTGACAAGAAGAAAGTATGATACAGAGATAAGGAATAAGTGAGGTGAGGAACACAAGGTGCAAGCATGAACCAACATTGCTATGATGGCATCCAACCAGAAATTAGAGAAACCACCACACTAAATGCTCCTTCGCCATATTTCCAACCTTCTAAAGCACAAAGATAAAAAAAAAAATAGAGCAGATCATCATACAGATCAGATTTTTTTTTACCTCAGCGAGAACCTCGCTAATTAATTGTTCAGCATTAGCAATCTGATCAGGTGTGCCCATCAGCTCAACTGTCCTACTAGGAGCATGAAGGTCCGCATCCATATCTCTGGTCACTTGTATCTTTGCCCCAGACTGAGTTTGAAGGTACTTTATGGTCTCCCCACCTTTGCCAATTATGACGCCAACTCGGTTATTCGGTATGTCAATCTTCTTGCTCGTTGATTGGTACCCAACATACGATCCTCCGTCACTTCCAGCATTGTAATTTGAAACCACTGGCGGCTTTGGTTCAGCTGTACACTATAATGGTCAGTGCATAAACAAGTTTAATTGCGATAATCATAAATACATCAATCAAATTTGAAACATGGACTATTGTAAGTTTGTAACATAAACAGAAACTGGAAGTAAGTTGCATATCACATAACACTCGTACATACCATCAGGGAAAACATGAAACCCTTATCATCAACTAACACTCCTTGCACCTGTGACTTCACTTTTCCATTCCATATGATCAGGCAAAGATACAATCCATGACACTACAAACCAAAGTCAATTCAATAAGTTACATTGTTTTCCCCACTCGCTCCCGCTGAACTCTGCAAGAAAATAATTCTACAAGACAATCCCCATGAAAGAAAGACCAATTCATGAATTACACGCTCGTGACTACTGAGTTTCACTGTGTTAACACATCCAGTGACCAAATCAGCACAAAGTTCAGTTTAATAATACACCACTAGCTTCGGTCCCCTAAATAACCAGAACAGAGATCACTCCAACACAAATTCACACAATAAAACATCGCTAGCAAGTAAAATCAAACAAATCGAACATCAAACACAACAATCAACTAAAAACCACCAAATCTCGATCAAACCCCAAAAACACGAACCAAGCGGATAAGGACTAGCATCAAACCCTCCTCCACCTCCTCCTCCATTCTCATGCTTCGGCCGCTTCGCCTCCGCATCACTGAACAACCTCGCCGCGATCGCCTGCGCCCGCTGCTTCGCGATCTCGATCTCGTTCACCGCACTGATACTGTTATTATTATACCCCGACGACGGCGGCGACAGGTTCGAGGACGGAGGAGGGAGAATCGGGGCGGAGAAGCCAGTGGATCGGCGGCCAGAGGAGAGGGAAGAGGGCGGTTGTGGTGGTGGTGAGGTTTCTTCGTACTTGCGCTTGGTAGCGGATGAGTAGTGGAGATCGTCGGACATGGTTGAAGGGAGATGGGGGCGCAAGGGGAAACCCTAGATTGGATGAGGAGAGGGATAAGAGAGAGGATGCGAGGCAAGGGATGGGTGTTGGGTGGTGGGTTTATGCGGTCTGCTTGCTGGTATGTTTTGGTTGATTTTATATTATGAAAAAAAAAAAAAAAAACTCTTAAAATTACCCTGATCATCTAAATATAAATTCAATATTATTATTTTTAATAGTTTTTAATATATATTGTCAGGAATTTTATTTTTTATTTTAATAATGTCATAAACTTATGATTTTAACCTCATGTAAAAATGATATTTGTCGTGAAACGATGCAAATCGAAGTTCAGTACGCACGATCAAAATATTATATATACATTGAGATGAAGGAAATATTAATTACTCATAGATGATCTCTTTAAATTTAATAAATTTACAGATGATTCTTTCATCAATTTCTCTTAAAATAGTATTTTATGTCAAAATAATTCAATTTTCTTCAAAAAAACTAACATGAAGAATAATATTTTTTTTTTTGTGAATTTCTCGTTTTATGTGAAAATAATACGATTTCTTTACGACACAAGGGATAAGTTCATATTTTTAAATTTTATGAGAATCATATGTGACGATTCAATAATTTAGAGGATTAAATATGTTTTTTTCTTTATATTGCTCATTACTCGTATTAGGATCATCTAAATGACTATTGTTATTGTCTGTTGTACTCGTTATCCTTCCACATAAGTTATCATGTTATTCATGATGGTCATGATGATACAAAATAACGATTGATTTCTCGATCATGATGCAGAGATTAAGGGGAAGAGTCTAAAAAGAAAGTCCAACATCCTAAGGTGGGTATGAATAAATTACACATGTGAAATGGATTTATCTTTTAATTCAAAAGGTATTGTTAAATGGATTATAGATTTTTCACATACATAAGCTGTTCTCTTTTTTACACAAATGTAAACTCACCATATGACCTCAACGATCTCCCCCTTTACGTGTGAGTACCAATCACATGACCCGTTCCTCCTTAACCCTGAATCCATAAGTCTTTCTCCGCCCATATTTTGGACTGAACCACCTATACACTTATCAACCCACTTTGAGGGGAATAGCAACCAAGGAATCCTTAACTTGTGTTCCTTCTATGTCCATAATCTTCAGGTCACCTTGCCTTATGCTCTAGGCTTGTCTGTCTCTTGTTGTGAAAAGATAGAGCCTATACGGTATGGGCCTCCTGTATTCCAAGTCTTCCTACTCAATCACAACCCATTTACATCTTTTTCTTACGCATTCTAGACCTCGCGTGTTATCTGCATCAATCGCGCTTTGTCCAGCTCAACGAACCATAAGAGGAGACTCCAACGCCCAAAACTAGGGGTGAACAACTTATACATGTGAAATGTAAGAGGTTATAGATTTTTCACAAATTGCTTTTTTTTTTTGTACATAAATGTCAACTCATCACATAACCTCAATACTTGATAGAGTTGTTGATTTGTTAGAATAGATTGTTTGGTATTGACAATTTTTTTTCAATATTTCATGATAAAATTTGATTGTTAGTGATTTTATTGTGAAAATGGCATAAGTTGGAGTTTGTTTTTAATTCGATACATAAAAAATTAGATCGTTGTAAGATTTCTAAAATTGAGAGAATTACTTATTTTGTCCTACTTCGATTTTCTTGCATTCGTAATTTTGTTTTTAATTGTTTATACCTTTGAATTGATAATGGGATTAATTATAATATTATAATTTGACAAAGGTTATTAACTTCGTCAGATGATATCGAAACAAGTGTTGTCTTTTTATAGGTCAGAACCAAGGGGGACGAAATGGGAGCCTTGACGCATCCCATGGTTTCGTCACTTATGTATTACTGTACAACTACTATATATAGATGTGTGAAATTTATGAATATGAAATACTTATATTAGACACGCCGAAGAATGAAGTTTTTTTGTTTTGGGAATTGGTCTTGGCATGGACTAGAAACTATTGGCCAAGTTCAATTCCTACCATGGATTTTTATTTTTATTTTCCTTTATTTTTTCTCGGAACTTGCGTTTTTCTCTCTAGTAGTCCCTTCCATTTTCCTTTTCTTTTCATTTTTTTCCTTTTTCCTTCTTCCCAATCCATTGTTTTACTTGCTTAATTTTCTATTTTCCAATTCATTTCTTCCATTCGAATGTTATTTCTTTCTTTTCTTTGACATGCACTGTGATTCTTTTCATAATTTTTTTGGGCGAATTCTCAACCCCAAAAATTTATTACTGGTTTCAATTTCTTTTTTGATACGATTTATATTTCACATATCGAATTACATATGTTTTTACATTTTTAGTTTTTTTTTATTTGTTTATATTGGCAATATTTAACACAGTGTATGAGTTTCGTCTTATTACATGTACTTTCATACCCAATATATCATATAATAAAAAAATTTATTAAATATATTTTAATCAAACAATAGTCATTATTATTTTGTATTTCCCTTCCCGTTTATGAAAATGTATGATTCCACCTTGCCCTTTTAGGAATTGGGTTGTGCAGATAACTAAACTCCATGAACCCAAAACTCGACTCATGATCGCGTCACAACATTGTAAAAGCTCATTCAAGCTCGATTAATCAAAATGTATGGAACTTAAATAAAATGCAAATTCTTGTTCATTAAAACAAACAAACTTGAGCATACCAATCTTCTGCTTGATCTGATAACTCACTTTCAACATGTATTCTCATATATGTACATAAAAAACAGATCCCAATTAGTCAATCTTAGATCCTCTATGGCATCATTATCTTGTATTTTAACAAACTAAGTTCAATATAAAAAAAATGTTAATCTTCATAGTAAAATAATCATTCTTTCAGATCATGAGCTCAAAATCTCTTGGCATCTTATGAAATCATTAAAAAACAATTTTTTTAATACACTTACATACTCATAATTTATATAAGATAAATAAATATTCGGATTTAGAATAAAATAACTATTGACATTATATTAAATCAATGAACTCATAATTTCAATAAGATGAGGTGAGAGTCGAGCACTCGAGCCTTATCTATATGGATAAATAAGCTTGAATTAATCAATATCTGTTGTTTTCAAATTGTTGTCTTGTTTGAAACTTGATTTACATGAAACGGATTTTAAGTTCGGAAACAAATAAAGAAAAGAGAAACTCGTTGAATTTTTCCCATTTTACCGTTATTTTCTCCAGAAAGGAAACTCTGAAATATTCGGAGTACCCATGTACCCTCACCCCAAATCCCCGCTCTAACCTCCACCCTCATTCCTTCGCCGCCACCCCACACAGGACAAACCCGTCATTCCACAAACTGTCGGTTCCCTAACCCTAGTTAACCTCACTCAGCTTCCCCTAAGTTAACCATGGTTCCCTCTTTCCCCGTGACCTCACCTAAAATCCACGAGCAGCGTCGGTGACTGCCCCTCATAAAACAGCGAGCGAGACAGACCAGGGAGCGACTCGCTGTGAAGCGGCTACAAAGCTTGCAGTGGAGATTCGAGAGTGAGAGAGCAATGGGAGAATCGGTGACGGCCGATCATGTCGCGGTCGATATCGAGTCGATCGCCATTGATGGCAAGGTGTTGCTTCTGTTTCCTGTTTTCGGTGCTTTTGGTTTGTTATCGGGAATGGTGGTGGTGGTGGTGTTTCGGTGTCGGTGGTGGTGGATGATTGGTGATTGTTTGGATGATTGAGCCGAGAATGTGTGCGAGTTGGTTTAATGTTGATTGTGGATGGTTTATATGTGTGTGTATGTGGGAAGAGACTGAGTTGAGTAGCATATATGTGTGAATAGTTCATAACGAATCAGTTTAAAGTGATTTTTGTGCTTATGTAGGTTGATTGATTGTTGGACTCTCTTGTTCGGCTCTTGTTGAGCGCTTGCATCTTTGTTAGTGATTGATTGCTTGCGGTTCTGTGTCAATTGCAATGGTTGTGGTTGATCGATGTTCTAAGCATGAATGAGCAACTTGTGAGGAGATTTCCGGAGTTCCTTGATGGATATAGTTGTGTTTTTGTTTTGTTTTGAGTAGTTTTGTTGTGGGAATACTAATGTTGTTTTTTTAATTTTTGGATGCGTCTTTCGAGTGTGGAAGGTGAGTGGTTGTTGAAAGAGGAAGGAATTGGGTAATACAGAAGAGAATCATGTGATCTATGCAATTTTCTTTGCTATCTTAGAATTGAAGTAAAGTGAGGATAGTTGGTTTCCTTTTAGTCTAATGTTACAAATCTCGATGTACGGTTACTCATGTTTGGCATGTTTCTGATCTTGGTTCGATTTGTTTAACTTCCCAATTTCGGCATGGTAAATGAATGCTGCTCTTGCTAATGGTAATTTTTTACTAGGAAGCAGTGATGACTCCAGTGAACCTTTTAGATTGGGAATATGTTGGAGATGCTAGTTGTTTGACCGAAAATCGACTATTGTAAACAGGAATGTGGAGTTTGGAAATCGTCGGAACTGGATCCTCTAGAAATGGGAGCTTTCAATTCTGTGGAATGTACTTCTTTAGTTGTTTGTGTTTCATTTGTAGTTAGCCAGTTTTGTGGCTAGGATTGGAATCAATTATCCAGTTAACACGAAGGCATCTTTCTTGTCTTTTTAGCCCATCTTTGGTGGGGGTGAGGGGATTTGTAGCTGTCATGGTTTCTCAAATTATTCGTTCAATTCTTCCTAGGACTTTAAAAAGGGTTCCAAAAATTGTGTTTGGTGTGGTCACGGTTTTTATCAGATCGGTCCATCTTTTGTCCACATACATTTGTTTGTAATTACTATTCAGGAATAGTTATAATAGCCTTGGGCTAAGCACTTTTGTTGTGGGGTCGCTGCATGGCTCAGCATATGCGAATACTATTGTCGATCTTATATTCATATGTTGAAATGCTACAGTAGTTGTCTTGTCGATGTTCAAACTTTAAAAATCTTATCCCTTATGATCTTGCTATACGTATTTTAGTCATCAAGTGCCATTGCATTTTACTGGCGGTCAAGGTTTGATGTTTGTCGTCTGATTACGTGTGATATCAGGAGCATCTTGTAATGACTGGTAGTGGTCCCGTATCTGTAGCCATTTTTGGGGATCAGGATAAGCCAGCTCTCATCACCTATCCTGATTTGGCTCTAAATTGTGAGTATAATTATCGATTTTTTCAATTCTTGAATCTTGATAGTACCTGTTTAAAAGGTGATGCGAAGTATATGATTATATGACCTCATGTAGTCTAGTTTAGTCTGAGAGCAAGAAGGAGTTAATATGAAATGCTTATTTTACGGCAGCTGGTCAACTGAAGCAAAAAGTTAGCATATTGGTACAAAATGATGATTGGTCTCATCTTATCAACAATATTTTACCATCGAATCCAACCACTTGATAGAAATTCTTGTTCATTTTCCCAGCAAATATTAGTATCCCTTAGTGGCATAAAGAACAACTTTCTATTATTTGAACTACATGCTATTGGGTGCACTGACTATAGAGTATAGATGGTTAAAAATGTATTTGAAGAAGTATAGGCTTGAATAGGGATTGAAGCACTGGAAAGGTTAAAGAAAGAAACATGGAAAGGCCGAGAAGGGTGAGATGAGAAATAGTAAACACAAATAGTAGGGAAGAGAACATCCATTAAAAACGAAATAAAGGTACTTCCCAATTGGTGTGGTAGGTTTATATTGTTTATTTAGCTTCTCAAATTATTGAAATAGTTCTTCTGTGTGAAATAACTGGATGCTTAAGAAGGAAAAGTTCACGGAACGACTTGGAGATAGATATTTAGTGCTTGCAGTTTGAGATCGTCTAGGATATTTGACAGAAGATGCCTGGACTGGTTTGGATTTTACCCTTGGGGTGATCAAGTTATAAGAGTATTTGAACATTATGTTGTCTTTAAGTTGTGTTCTTTTACCTTTTACTATGGGTGATATTGTCCCTTTGTTCCTTTGTTTGAGCAGATTTATCATGCTTTGAAGGATTTTTTTCATGTCCCGAGGCATTGTCATTGCTTCTACCTAACTTCTGTATATATCACATTTGCCCTCCTGGGCATGAGGTCTGTTTCTTTGCTGGAGTTGGATGCATAACTTCACTTGCTAGTGTTTCAACTTGCATCTGTCGAAAATTCATTGTCTTCTCATCTCTTGAAGTTGTTTGTCTCATATTGTCTTTTTTTCTGAATCTTTTCATGAGACGTGTTTCAGTTAGGGGCTCATGCAATCAAGCCAGATGCGCCTCAGCTATCGGTTGATGACTTGGCGGATCAAATTGCTGAAATTCTTGACTATTTCGGGTAATCTTATCAATGGGGATTTCAAGAATTAATATTTTCTTTCTCTGTTTTTGCAATGTAGTTGCTACAAAATAATAGTTATTTACTTTTCTATTCAATTCTTCAATTGGCTGTTTATGGCACCAAATCTATCCTGAGAGACGGTGTTGCACAAGCTACATAACACATTTTTAGAATCACGTTCTTTTTTTCATCTGATGCACTTTAATGTGTGCAACTTATGCAGACTGGGTGTCGTCATGTGTATGGGTGTTACTGCTGGAGCTTATGTCCTTACTTTGTTTGCGGTTAGATCCCTTTTATCCATATGGAATTACTAATTTTACTTCTAAAATACAACCCTTTTCGTTCTAGTGATTGTCCTCATTGTTGTTCTTAACCCTTTTGACTGCAGATGAAACATAGGGGGCGTGTTCTTGGTTTGATACTTGTTTCTCCTTTATGCAGAGCACCCTCTTGGACTGAATGGTTTTACTACAAGGTTACCTTTTTGAAGTTCCTAATTTGTGGTTTTGGGACTTACAACAGATATTGTAAATAAGCTGTGAAACCATATACGCAGGTCATGTCGAACCTTTTATACTTCTATGGAATGTGCAGTGTTCTGAAGGAGATGTTACTAAAGCGATACTTCAGTCAGGTATTTGCCATCCTCCAGGCTAACCCTATTGTTTGTTGTTCCTGCTTGGTGGAGACAGTAAGTTGTGATGTGTGTTGCAGGAGATCCGTGACATTTCCCATGTCCCAGAATTCGGTATCGTTCGGTCAACAAGGAATGTAAGCACTCCACTTCCTCTTTATACATGCATGGAGATTCTGGCTCTGTGAGTTTTTGATTATTTTTTCTTTCTTAGTTGTTGGACGAGAAGCAAAGTCTTAATGTTATGCGCTTCATTGAAGCATTGAACAGGTGAGACGACTTGAGCACAATATCCTCGTCCATTTTACCTTTACTTGACCACAAACATAGCTGCAAACAATATATATTAGCTGGGTACCACAATTTCGAGTGCTCATTGCTGTTTTCCCTGTATAGCACCGAGATAAGGTGGATCCTGCCCTATATGAATAGCTTATTTTTTTTTAGAGTTTGAAAGAACATACCCAGATAAAAGTGATTTGTCGAAGGAAGACATTAAGCTGATACCACTTTGAAGATGGAATGCTCTAAACTCTGTCTTTCAATTTACCACGAACTGTTTTCATGTGCACAGGAGGGTTGACATCAGCGAAGGATTAAGCAAATTGCAGTGCCGTATTCTGTTATTTGTTGGAGAGGACTCGCCTTTCCACTCCGAAGCTCTACATATGACTTCAAAACTCGACAAAAGATATACCGACTTGGTGGAGGTAACCCGACCAAGTTTTATCGGCACCATTATGACTATCCGTTAGTTATCCGTGCTATTATGTGGGATACAAACTCATTGTTGACATGCATACCCTGGGTTTAAACAGGTTCGGGCATGCGGATCAATGGTCACAGTGGAACAGCCACACGCGATGCTAGGTCCCATTGAATACTTCCTCATGGGTTTCGGGCTCTACAAGCAACCTCCGATGTCGGTCAGTCCTAGAAGCCCTTTGAGTCCGTCCTGTATCTCCCCGGAGCTCCTTTCACCGGAAAGCATGGGTTTGAAGTTGAAGCCTATAAAAACTCGAATGTCCTTGGAGCGGTGAGACGTAGAGGAATTTGGCACATCCATATAAGCGTTCTAGTTGCAATGGATCGATTTCAAGACAGAAATGAATGCTATCAGGTTGCTAAAGGGAGCGATGTAGATACCGTGAGGAGGGTTAAGTTGGGGGATTATGGGATTGAGAACAAAGATAGATTCCAGAATCTGTAATAGTAAAACAGATAGCATATGGTTAAAAGGAATCTTGGAAAGGATTGTTTGGATGTGAGGGAGACAATGGGAACAATAATGTTATGGCATCGGTCCTTGATCCTCGTCGTAATCGTGTCGAATTAGTATATTTTACCTTAGGTACATTTCGCGAGTGGAATTAGATCGGAATAGCGAATACAATGTGGCAGACACAAGACTGGTACGTGTTTCTTAATGATATAAGGTGCGATATCAATATATTCTCTACACATGCTTATCAACAATAGTCGGAATGCCTTAGAAGCACATAGTCTTATGCATTTGAAGTCGGAGCTTCCTAACGAAGTTAGAAAATGCTCCTCCATGATCACAGAAATGCAAACGTATTACATATAAGTCGATATCGTGATAGCTAGATTTACTCATCCAGGCAAGAAACACGAGGCATTTAGTTTCGGGAAAATTGGAACATTTGTACAAGTCGAGTTTCTCTATATGCACAGGGATTCAAGTCACAAACACGTTTTTTAGAGCTCCTTCCCTGAATGATCCCAAGGAACTGTTCATTTCACACAACTCGAGTACTGCTAGTAAAAAAATGTGGAGAAAACAGAGAGGGGCCTGCAACTGCACTGCACTGCACTACTGTGAGTCTCTGCCTCTCTCTATAATGGCGTGTTATTGTCCTCTTTGAGGCCCATCGCCTTGCCCCTTAAAAGAAAAGAACGATAACTCTGTTAATTTTGTCAATATATAAAATCAAAAAGATGGTGTCACAAAACTTTAAGATAAGAACTTCATGCCATGAAAACCCTACTAATAATGTTAGGGGGTTTCCTGTTGTCGGTGAAGTTTTTGTTTTGCGAGTGAAACCGTATATACATCGTCTCATCTCTAATATATATGTCCACTTAAACATAAAACATTTGTCTAAACATAAATCTGAAGGGTAATCCCTTCACTTCATATCCGTACCACAAAACCCCGAATTCCCGATTGCCCTAATAAATTCGTCAAAGATCTCCACAAGATCTTGCTTTCTCCCTCATGGGGTTTTGATGATTTTAATGGGTTTGTATTGCATCATCATAATCTCATTGCCCTTTTACTCTACCTCATAGTACAACACCATGGTGCTGACATGGTACTACCCTGCGTGGAAACAGTGTTTTTTCTCTTGCTTAGAGTACCCTTTGGATTCTTTGCTGCAAGGAGGAGCCCAGACTGTGGCTTTGCCTTTTTCTTTGCCCATCACATGAGCCAATTTTGTCCAAATTTGATCATAAAGGTGTGCCCTTTTCCCCAAAGAATAACACTGTGGTGTGATGCATAGTTATGTGGTAATCTAATAAGCAACAACCTTTTTATACCGAATCGGTCACAGTATAGTATCGTTGTATTGAATCGTAACTTAATACTTTGAATAAGTATTGATGGTTATGCCTCAATGGGTTTTATATGCAAGGGAAATTGTGCATCTCTTTTACGTGTGAAACTGGATAGATATCGAACGATGGATGTGGATCATTTGTAGTTGTACAATGCACACATCACGTTTTGCGGAACATACGTGGAAACTCTTGTATGAGGTATTTCCCCTCTTCAC
Organism: Drosera capensis; assembly: GCA_001925005.1. Lineage (NCBI taxonomy): Eukaryota > Viridiplantae > Streptophyta > Magnoliopsida > Caryophyllales > Droseraceae > Drosera > Drosera capensis. The sequence goes on along the minus strand of LIEC01011042.1, from coordinate 76,117 downwards.
TACTTCTTGTCCTCTTCTTGGTGCATGTTGCAATGTACTGTCCTCTACTACACCTGCCATGATGAACAAGAACTTGGTTACATAGGAAAGAGAGAGTCAGAGAGAATACAGATATTTAGATTGTGATGATTGCAGTGAAGGGTTGCAGATAATGAGAGGTGAGGAGGATAAAAGGGTGAATTTTGGGAGAGAGAGTGAGAGGATGGGTTGGGCCTGCCCTGCCTGCCTGCAACAGAAATGAGCGGAACTGCTTCAAGCAATGTTTTTCTCCTTTTTGCCTCTCTCTCATCTCTCTTTTTCTTTTCTCATCTG